>KZ454678.1:1506527-1595214 GCA_002786265.1 Apostasia shenzhenica
TATAAATTACAATTTTTATATGTCATAATTTTTATATTTTTTGAAGATCCTAGATTTTAAAGAGGCCCAGTTCTAAGAATTTGGGAAGAAGAAGGCTTACCCTTGTTTGGTTGAAGGCCAAGTTAGGGCAAAAATGTCGTCTAATTATTTTATTAAAAAATAAAATAAAATTAAATAAATATATAATATTGTATAGAACATGATATATAAGTAAATAATTTATATTAGAACATTTAATGTATTTGAGAAATAAAAAAAATAAAAAATTGAGTAATTGTACAGGGGCCTTTTGAAGTTAGAATGACATTGCAAAATATATTCCACATTTTTGAAAAGCCTAGATTTGAAGTCTCCGAGTTTTGTGTTTTGTGTTTTGCGTATCATTTTGTCCCTTAGTTTTAAATACACTTTTTTGGATGGTCAATTAGACAGTAATGATTAAATTTGACTGTTAGTTATATTTATAATGAACCAAAATGCCTTTATAAGATCTTATTCGAAATTTTTTTTAAAATAATATGGAGGAATGAGTAAAAAATTTGAAGGTAAATAGTAAAAAAAATTAGTAAATTTCAGACGTGGGACCACAACGATAGCAACAAACACAAACTCGGGGACTTAAATTTAGGCGTTTTCAAAAACGTGGGACTTATTTGCCAGTGCCATTCTAACCTCAGAGGCCCTGTGCAATTTACCCTAAATTTTTTATTAAAATAGTTAGAGGTTATTTTGTTCATGGTCGATGGCCAAAGTGACCTTCCAACCAAACAGAAAGATTTTCATATTCTGATCTCTAATACTCTTTTGAAATATAGTGAAAATTTTCTCTTAATACTGTCATAAATTTTTTCAGAAGTTTATAGAATCGTAGTATTCTTTATATTCTCAATTTCTTACTATTAGATAAATTTAGGGTTAGGGTATGGCAACTAGAGATAAAACCATGAGAGTTTTTGTGTCATCCAATCAAATCTTTAATTTTACTCAAGAAGATATGTATTATAGGTATATCAAAAATATCAATAAATTATGTGAATGGAAGAATGGTGCAAGATTAGATTTGATTGGGGGTAAATTATTAACAGATGGGGCCAAATAGAGGCGCATGGCTTATGCATTACATGCGTTTGGCTGAACATGGGAAAATCTCAAGAGACAGACAAGGCAACTATCAAACATGATGTCTGTCACTGGTTTTTGGGCCTCTGTTGACTTCTCTCTCTGCGTCTCTCTTTCCCTCTTTAGATCCTTTATCTCCTCCTTCTCCCCTCCCTCAATGTAAACTCCCTCATGAAAACTTATTCGGTTTATAGCTAGCTAGGATATTTTGTGACGCCTGTGGCCGAAGAGGGCGGGGAGTGATCGCCGGGTGATGTCCTAAGAGAAAGGAATCACTGAGGCAAATTAAAGTGCGGCTCCTGGCAGGTTTCTAGGCCGAATAATGAGTGGTGAGAGGGGCGCAGGAATGAATCATCCCACATCGGAAAGGGAGGGAGATCCTGAGCTGTATAAGTAGATAACGTGATCTTAAATAGTAGAGGCGTTTTTTGGGGCAAAACCGTGAGGCTAATGATGGAAAACTTCGTAGTTAAGCGTGCTTGGGCTGGAGTAGGGCTGGAGTAGTACTGGGATGGGTGACCTCCTAGGAAGTACTCAAGCACGCAGTTTTCCTAAAGTCAAAGCGAACAATACCTCTACAATGAGATCACGGGATGTTACATATTTAGTGCTCAATTCCAGTGTACAGCGTAGGACGTACACAGGGCTATGAACTTATGCCACACGCGTTACAGTGAGAAAGCACCATTCCATGTTGTTTTCTTGTCATTTCGCATATATAATTTTTTTATAAGAAAATTTCACTTTGTATAAATATTTTGTATGATTTGTATGCAAAATAAAAAAAATATTCACATAATGCAAAGAAATATTCATACAATATATATAAAGTATAAAAATAGTCACACAAAAATGATGCTTTGTATGAGCAATCTATTTTATCTGATCGTTTTCTACTTTGTATGATTCTTTATAAATATATACAAATTTAAAAAAATTAATATAAAATAAAAATATATTCAGACAAATATTATGCGAAACAATAAGAAAATGACACGAAATAGTGTTTTCTCAATATTATGGGACTCTACCTGGCTTGAATGTTGAACAAACTGAGTTGTTTCGGCTGGCTGAATCAAATAATTTTTAATTTGATTTGATTAGCTAATTAGAATCTCAAACCCAAAATCAAACCTAATACATGCATATAATATTAAAAATGTACTAAAAATGTTAGATTCAATCATTAAAAAAATTTTGATTGGATTTTGTTGATTTCAATTTAATTTTCAGATTTTTTTTTTTAATTTTCTCCACACCTACCTCTTAATTTCTGATATAATCACCCATAGTTTCTAATCTCTCTCCCCGTCTTCTCACTATTCTCATCCCTGAGCCTTCTCCCTCTTATCTCTCAGTAAATATAAATAAAAATAAATAAATATAAATATATTTTTTATATCAGTAAATATCTCGCAAATCAATCAACGTGCATGCATGGCTCCACGCACAGTACGTCGTTATCACTTCCCGAATGACCCCATTCATCATGGAATATTGAATATAAATATAACATAAATTATTGACAGGTTCTATAATTTAGCAATAATTATATTTTAATTTAATTTAATTTAATTTATTTTAAAAAACTTTACTTGCACTTAGGATTTTAGAATCGCAAAAATAAAACAAAATAAGGACCTATTCGATCTCTATATTGTTTCAAAATAGAAGTTCAGATGAAGATTATTCTTCATCTAAATATTATTCAATATAATTTATTGTTGTACATGTCACTGGCTTACTGCTATCACCTTACTTGATATATCTCTCAGTGAATATGCTATTGTTGAAATTAAGAAATATTAGATTAATCAATTCATGAACGCTAGATGCATAGTATAATAGGTGAATTGATTGTGTATTTCTTATAATCAGTTTAAGTCCCTGTTTGGCGCGAGGACGAAAACAGGACCAAAATAGGACCAAAATGTTACTAATTTAAAAAACAACAATAATAATAATAAATAAATTTTTTAAATCATTCTATACAAATTCAAATATAAAAAATATTATTTTACTTTACATACTCAATAATTTAAAATAAAAATATCACTTTATTTCACATTCTGGATCAAAAATATTCAAATCGAGTATTTTGATCTAAGATGTGAAATAAATTTATATTTTTATTAAAATTATTGAGTATGTGAAGTAAAATATTATTTTTTATATTAAATATTTGTGTAGAATAATTAAAATAATTTATTTATTATTATTATTATTTTTTTAAACTAGTACTACTGTGGTCCTGTTTTGGTCTCCGTGCCAAACAGGGCAGAGTCTTAAAAGAATTTGTAGCTTTAAGAATTCTAATAATGTATGTATATATATATATATATATATATATATATATATAAATTAATATATTTGTGTGCATATTATCAATTATGAAAAAGGAAATGAAAACAACTAAACAGTATAGAGTTTACAAAAGTTTGCATTGGATCCCAAAGCATGTAGTTCCATGCACTAGTGAACATGTACACCACAACATCAGCTACATCTTGGCAATGCCCATACTAAAAGCAAAGTTCCAAAATTGCCAAATTTCAAAGATAATTGATATTCTCTTCACTTAGATATAAACACAAGCTAGAAACATCAATATTTCACATCCCCAACAAATTGTGGGGGGGACAAAATCATAATAATTGAGTACGCACATAATATGTTCGTATTAGTGCTACGTATTCCCAAATAAAAGCACAAGAGAAAATAACAAACCAATGATACATTGATAATTATAATTATAAGTAAATTAAATAAACTAAAAAAAATATAAGTCAAAATTGATGATTATAATGTGGAGCTTCTTCTAACCCATTGGGGAGAGAATTTTTCAGGTTCGAATGTATACCACTTTAATTCCTAAATAGGATAGAGAGAATTGTGGTATTTGGGAAAATAAAATAAAATAATAATAATTATAAATATTTTTTTTATTATTTTAAAGAAAATATTGCTTAATATATATATACATACATGCATATTATATATATAAATTGAAGTCAAAATAAATAATTGATTATTGACATGCAAAATCATTCGGCAACAAAAGGATTTCCTATTGGAGATCTTCTCTTGACGCTTACAATATCATGATCAATATTATTCGAGTGAACGAAAGAAAGTAAATATACTTGTAATTAAAAGAGGAGATGAAAAATTTTATGTGAATATTTTTCGAAAAAACAAGAAAAATTAAACCAAATTAAGCAATGCATGGATGACAAGACTTAGTTACAACTACTATATATAAAGAGAATGTTATGGAGCAGTATAGAGTGGCATGTATTAGTTGAATTATAATTTCATTTCTAGACGTGTGTGATGGAGTTGTCAAGGAGGTCAGCTTCCACATAAGAATCGTTGAATATAAGTTTATAGATTTACGATTGAGATGATCTAGCTAGGGCAATTGATCAAAGTTATAATAGTTAGTAGCGACAATTGTTAACTTAGTCACGTATATATGTGCAACTATAGTATTCCTCGACGAACTTTGTTTGTCTATATAGAGGTTAAATTGTCAATTGATGTTAAATTATTTATTAAAGCTTTGTTTTTTAGTTGAGGTTAGACAACACATAAGGAGAATCTATAGATTAATTAGAAGACTTTTGTTTTAATAATTACAACCTCCTTTAAAAAAAAAAGACAGGTTTTCGATGACAATTAAATATTAAAATGCTATAGAATACAAAACATTAGACAGCAATCGATGAAATTGATATAAAAAGCTAAAGTTTTTCGTGCCATCTCTATATGTAGTGATTGCTTTTAATATTTTAAAGTAGTTTTGAATCACATAAAAATGCTATATTGTATTTGTGAGATATTTACATATATATTCTCGATGCAAATAAATAAATAATTTTAAATAAAAAAAATAAATTTGGGTGGTTCTTTTTTTCATATAAATATAGAAAAAAAGTCTTCTTTTTTTAAAACAAGATAACAATTTATCTATGGGCACTTTCATGACCATTATAATTAGATAGTGACCTTTGTGGGGCAAATAATATCTCCTAGTAAATCAAATATTAACTAAATTATGAAACAAATTGAAGAGTCAAATAGTAAATATTAAATTTGAATTGCAATTTTTTTAAGGACATGACATTAATCAGTGTCATCTAGCATCCATGCATGTTGCATGTGATACTTGAGCATCATGGGATTATTCTAATAGTATTAATTTGGGGAAAATGACCTAAGAGGGTGGTGGACCTAGTAGTTTGGGGCTAATTGTGCCCTAAAGAGGGGTCACATTGATACCATGGAGTAGTAGAATGTTCACTTTGGTAGGTCCAAGAAATTGGCATTGGTTGATATTTTTAATTAAATTTTGACTATTTTTTATGTATAGTAAAACTAATATTATATTAGTTTTGTTTCAAGTAACATTTTGCATTAGATTAAGATGGGACATAGTAAGGTCATATTTTCAAATTAATTAAGAAAAAATTAAATATCACTTTTTACTAATGTTTATTTTATCTTAAAAATAGATTATGTTAGGATTATAGATATTAATCAAATATTTCAATGAAATTAATAATAATTAATTGATCATTATGCTAACGCACTGATCTAAACTACGGTAGAGGAGCTAGGAAAGAGTATCCCTAGTGTTTTTACTAATAATATTCCACATCATAGCAGATCAGTATGTTCGAACATAAAAAATATCTGAAATAATTATTTGAATGAGCATGAATGCACTTACTATTACATCTTAATTAGTTACGTGCATTTTTCGTTAACTCAAGCT
The DNA here is from genome assembly GCA_002786265.1 of Apostasia shenzhenica. Lineage (NCBI taxonomy): Eukaryota > Viridiplantae > Streptophyta > Magnoliopsida > Asparagales > Orchidaceae > Apostasia > Apostasia shenzhenica. Next base: position 1,512,424 of record KZ454678.1, read on the forward strand.
TTTAAGTTCAAGTTGGCTTTTTTTTAACGTGGAGTCAAAATATTATATATAATAGCATAATTGTGAGATTAATTTACAAGATATATAACAACATCGTAAGTGATTTTCACATACGCTAACAAATATTTGAAAGATAATGTGGAGGTCAATAAAAGTATCACATAACCCTCAAAAGACCCAAACATAACATAGAGCCTACTGCCCCCAGATGGTTAAAATTAATTTTGAGGCAATATTTGTAGACTCTTCCAATCGCTCAATATATAAAAAATGAGAGTGACTATCAAAAATAATAGAGGTCAACCATTAGCTAGATTCTAGCTTTGCATAATAGTAGTAAATTTGAATCATTTTATTCTGAATACCTTGCAACTCAAATGACAGCGAATCTTGCACGTCTTACATTTTCAAGACATCATGTTCGAGGGACATGCTATGCTCATTGTAAATGATCTGCAAAACGTAGAAAATAATTGTTCAATGATTGATTTCTACGTAGAATATATCAAGAGAAAATTAAGTATTTTAAGCTCCTATAAAATCAGACACATTCACAAGGACAATAATATTTTAGTTCAATCTCTAGCTAAGTATGCTCGTTTGTCAGAAGCTTCTAAATAACGGATAGAGATTGTCCAATTTTTCTTTTAAATGCTTTGAAAAATAATTATATATGACAATTTACTTAATGAAAATGTTATTCTTTTGATTAAAAAAAGTTACACCCAGTGAAAAATTAAATTACATACCTTGATTTTGAAGCTTTAATTGAGTTTTATAGAGTTTTAACTTTACTTATGCCACACAAGAATTAAAATGAGAATCAAGAAAAAATGCTACATAAAAAAAGCATGAAAAAACAAGTGTTCTTGTATTTTTTTTAAAAAGAATTTTCCATATTAAATTACGCTTCTAACCCCAAAAATAAGAACAATTTTTTTTTTAGAAAATAAGAACAATTTAGGGGCATGGGCAAGAAAAGAACAAATTTGACTGTCATGCCTTCATATCAAATCCCATCCGTATAATTATAAAAAAAATCTCATCCATCCATGCATATAAAGTAGTTTTTTAAAATTAAAACAATAAAAAAAAGAAAGAAGTTTTAAATAACTTATTAAAAAAAAGATAATTACTGTCACACCATTTAATTTTATACAATACACACTCAAAATATTACAAAATCTTACTTGCACATACTTAAATTAAAACTCAATCAAAATCTATTTGAAAAAAAATATTTCGTTAGTAAATCATTAAATTTTTTTTATCATTAATAGTATATTTTTTTCCTCAATGTCACACTAAAGCACTGATATGTCCTAAAATCAATTCACATTGCGGATGTCTCCTTTCCTTGTCACTACCTAAACATCAAAATTTTAGGATTTTCACTCAAAATATATTTAAATATCCTTAAAATAATATGATGAACGGTTTAGATTTTTTATAACCTAACTAAAATTAGGTTATTAGAAAATTATAATTACTCATTATAATAAAAATAAATTAAAGTGTATCTGTGTAAGATTTTGTAATATTTTGAATGTGTATAATATAATTAACTAAGAATGGATAGGTAGTGCATAAATAAAGCTAAATGGTATGATATGTAGGTAATTATCCCTAAAAAAAATTGATTATTAATAGAATAATTATCAGCCAAGTGGACTACATCTAAAAATATTTAACAAAATTAAAATTAAATTTAAATAAAATATTTTTTACAAAAAATTATAAATAATGTAAAATAAAATAATTAGTTATTATATTAGGATATGTGTGGGATGTGATATAAAGTTAGTTATTATGTTGGAATATGTGAGAGATGTGATATAAATTAGTTATTATTTTAGTAATGTGTAAGAATGTGAAATAAAATTAATTTTTAATATTAAATTTTATGTGATGTAATATGTTAGATTAAAATTAAAATAGGTTAATTTTAAACTTCAAAATAAACGAAATTCTAGCAATATTTTTTATCAACTGTTTATCAAAAATAAAAAAATCATGGTACACGAATCAATTTAATTTATCAAATTATTCAGATGATTAAAACTCAAAATTATAATTAATCAATTCTTTAGTAAAGTTATTAAAATTAGATAGTTCTTAAAAAATAAAATTTAATATAAATAACTTATAAGTCTCATACATCAGCATTCCTAGACCCAACCATAAGAAGTCTAGTTAGTTAAAATATTTTTTAGGTCTAATATAAATTTTAATATTAAAAAATAAAATTATTTTATACTCAATATATATATTTTATATGAATATTATAAGTAAATTTATTTTACATCTTAAATACTTTTTAATATTAAAAAAATATATATTTTTATTAAATTTATAAAAAAAAATTTTCTCTTGTACAAAAAACAATCCTTTAAATGGTGACAATATAGAAAGAAATAAATGTAGTTATAATATTAAGTTTCAGGTATTAGTTGCCTACAAAGATATTAGATTTCAACGTCGTCTGGTTTGAAATATTTTTTTTGCCAAACACAAATTTTAATTATGAAAATAAAATTTGCTTCACATCTAATACAAATAAGAACATTAGAATTAAAAATATTTTATATTTTATACACTTTTTAATATTAAAATAATTATTTTTCAATTAAATTTTAAAAATAAAATATTTTTTTATCTAAAAAAAACTCAAATTAAATGAGACTTTAGGGTCTGTTTGTTTGTAAGATTAAATTTAACAAGGTTAAAATTAAATTTAGATAGAGATATTTTTTTATTAAAAATTGTGAATAATTTGAAATAAAGTTAGTTATTATATTGAGATACGTAAGAGATGTGATATAAATTAATTATTATTTTAGTAATGTGTGTAGGATATGAAATAAAATTAATTTTAAATATTAAAATTTATGTGTGATATGATATGTTAGATTAAAATTAAATTAGATTAATTTTTAATTGGCAGACAAAGGGGGTTTAGTGATAAAAAACACCAACCAATAACACTATGAGGCTTAAGATATGAAGGACAACTGGTATCCAAAGCTTTCATTTTAATAGCAAATAATGCTACTGATTTTTTTTAAGGTAATACTACTGATTATTTGGTTCATATGTGACTACCTTAATTGATTTTATTTCGATAAAAGACTTACCTAACCTTCTTTTAAAGGATACTATTCAATGTACTTTATATTTTAAATTTTTGAGTGAAATATTTTAGCCATAAGTTTAAAATAAAAGAACGTGAATGAATCGATGAATCATGGGGATTGTTGATGCAAAAAATGCACCACCATAGAGAAAAATGAGACGACAATTTTTACGTGGAAACCCGAGTGTCCGGGGGAAAACCACGACGCCGTCCAGGCAATTTGAATCCACTAATTCCATCTCCTCTTACAAAGCTTGAGCGTCTCTAATGAGAGACCAAATGAGAACAAGAGAGAGAGAGGGTAGAAAAAGAGTGGCCGGTTGTGAGAGAGCCTGAGTCCCCTTTTTATAGCCTGGGGAGGAGAGAGTACAACAAGTAGTCTGTCACATCTGACACCTATTCCTACAAAGGACAATTAGGAAGTGGACTCTCATACTGTCTTAAATGCTGAGTTGACATAGTAGTACGGAGAGTACGATCTGGTGTACTCTTTGAGCTGCTATTCGATGTGGGGTTGTTGAGCTGCTCTTCGACGTGGGGCTGCTGTTGAGCAGCTGTTTGGCAAGGAGTTGCGGTTGAGCTGCTCTTCGATGTGGGGCTGTTGAGTTGCTCTTCGACGTGGGGCTGCTGTTGAGCAGCTGTTTGGCAAGGAGCTGCTGTTGAGCTGCTCTTCGACTTGGGGCTGTTGAGCTGCTCTTCAACTTGGGAAGGATGTTTAGAGAAGGTTCTAACAGGGATACTTGTTACATTTGCTCAAAGATCTGAAAAAAACCGGCCTTGATCTACCGTGGGAATGATTTGGAAGATTCAAATCTAAAAACAACGGTATTTGTTAGAAATCGGTTCATTTTATAAATTTTTAAATCTCTAGAATTTAAAATTATCTCTATTTATGTGAATTTAATAAATATGTTTACGTTTGAGAGTCATCACTAAAATTAATTAAGTTATGGTCAGTTAATTGGAGTAAAATTTTATTTTTGAAGTTGAAGTTCTTGCTCTGCCATTAGATGCTTAGATGAAAAATAAAGATTTTTTGTTATATTAAAAGTTGTATAAAGATTAAAATATAATTAATAACTTTTGATCTGATGCGTAAATCTGACCCATAAATTTGACCCAAATTTGATCTGATTTAATCGAATATAAGTCAAGCTTCTATGAGTATGAGTCATAAAAGGGTTAAATTTGAATTGACTCGTTTAAGAAAACTTTAGTACGGGCTGACGGATCAACCTGATTATAACCCCAAATAACTTGTTTACTAAAATTAATATATTTTTTTATATTTAGTATTAGTTTTAATATTAATTTTTTGATATATATTGTATAATTTAGTTGTATTTTTAATATTCTAATTAAGCTTTGTGGTTATATTGAATTATAGTAAAATTATTGAATTTATCATATTATGATATCTCAAAAATTATAATAAATAAATTGACAGGTCAAATTAGGTTTGGGTTAAGTATAAATAAGTCAAGTTAATAAACAAGTTGACTCGAATATGACCTACTAATTCGAATTATTAACCCTTGTTGAAAAGGCATGGGGTTGGGCAAATTTAAAATTGATAATAAATTTTGATCAAGTTGAGTTTATTGAAATATAAATAATATATTTTCTTATATATGACTGCTTATTAAATTTATAGAAGTATGCTAAATCCAATGGTTAAATATTGGTTGGGCATACATGGTTTTAAATTTGATTTCTTTGGATAATGCTAAATTTTTGGAAGGTTGGAGTCGGCTCAATTAAAATTCAATTTGGCTTCAAATCGGCTTTTGTTATAATAAGTTAGTTAAAATTCAAATGATTCGATTCACAAAGTGAGTTTGCACTAAATCGTAAATTAACGAGCCAAGTTGGAGCATTGAAAATGTGAAATGGCATAATTTTTTTAAATTTAATTGATCATTTGGTTCACTATAATTTGGATATTATATTATGGCATTTAAAAGAATAATTATTTAATTTAATAATATATATAGATAATATTATCAAAAATTATAAAATTATTTTTAAAAAAATAAATTTTAGGTATTAAATTTTTTAGATAATATAATATAATATTAAAAAAATTTAAATTATAAAAATTTAAAATAAAATTGATTTTATTTTAACACTTAGTATGTAATAAAAATTAAAATTTATGGGAAATGTAAAATAAAGTTAATTTTAATATTAACATTTATGTATGAATTAGAATATTTTTAATTTAATATTAAGATTAATTTATATACCTATATTATAAAAATAATTTAATTAAAGTTAATATTGGAAATAAATAACTCAAAAGAATTTGTTTATTTAGGAGATTATTTTTAATTAAGTAATGCAAAATATTTGCTTTATATTCATAAAAAATTTAAAATAAAATTAATTTTATTTTAAAATAAATGTAGAATTTAAGTTTTGGTTGAGTTTTTATTTTAAAATTTACATAGCATATAATATAAGTTCTATTTAATACTAAAATTTATATTGAATTTAAAATATTATTTATTTAATACAGAAATTTATATATAGCATAATTATAAAATTAATTTTAGATTATTTTAATATTAATTTGAACAGATAAATAGTAAATATGTTTTTTTATATAATTATGTATATAATTAAAATAATTAATTTTTTTAAAATAATATAATGAGTAATATAAAATTAAATTAAAGACAATATTATTTTGATATTATATTACATTATTTAATATTATTATATTTAAATAATAATTATATCTATTTTTAAAATTATTTATAATTATCACTAAATTGAATAATTATTTTTAATATAATATTAAATGCACCCTAAAAGCAATCTAAATAAATATTTTTAATGTGCACAAAATTAGTAATTTGATTATTGTTTTTATAGAAATTTGAATATGCATTTTTTTTTTATCATGAAACTTCAAAGGAAAAAAAAAAGAATGCGCATCCATCCTAACATTTATGCGTTGGTTGCGTCGTACAGGAAACTGGGAAAAGTAATTGTATTAAATATCATTGTCCGACTGCCTTTGGACCGTCGGATCCAGCCTTGTGGTTTTCTTTCCATAATTTGATTGCATTCCGCGAAATGGCATTTTTGTAAATAGCAGTGAGCGCGAAAGAGACAAATACACGTGTCAGACTCTAATGGTCCCCCAGAATTTACGACGTGGCGGTAATTTTTATTTATAATGAAAAATAAAAGACCCACCTCCGTTCTTCCCTTCCAATTCCCGATTTCCTCTTCCTCTTTGAGATCGGGCATCGCTGGTACATGTCCTCTCTCTCGCGCTCAATCCAAGAAGAAGAGGAAGGCCTCCTCTCTCTCTTGACCTTCCAGCGCTTACTCTCTCTATAAATTGGTTCGTCTTCCTTCTTCAGCACTTATTAGGGTTTTTCTCCGACCAAGATCGGGAAAATCTGTGAAGGATTTAGTGCGTATTGGCCGATGGATCGCAATTCAGTTCGATATTATTATTATTATTATTATTATTGAGGCGTCGATGTTGATTTAGGTTTGTTGAGTGCTGGAGATGAGCGGAGAGCGTGTGGCAGATATCCGTCTGAAGAATGAGGACGCCGATCGGGAGTTTCGGCGAGGGCTGGAGGACCTGGTGAGGGGTCACATCGATGGCTGCATGACTGCGCTCGCCTCCTGCAGCTCGGCTCGGACAACCGACGACGAGGATGACAGCGGCGCGACCGCCGGAGATGGCTCCGATCAGCTCGTCCGCCGTCGTCGGAGATCGGACCTCGAGGGCGACGATCTCGCGGAAACTTCTGCTGCCGCTCGGCGGCACTCCCGAATCCTTAGCCGGTGGGTCGCGCGCCAGGCGGAGGAGATGATCACCACCATCGAACGCCGTAACCGCGAGTCGGAGCTGATGGCGCTTGCCGGCCTCCACACGGTCTCGATGCTGGACTCATCGTTCCTGCGGGAGTCTCGGCGGGCGCAGTCGTCGGTGGAGCCTCCTGTGGCCGCTCGGGCATCATCAATCCTTCAACGGTGGCGACAGCTTGAGGTTGAAGCCGCTGCTAGAGACCGTAGGAGTACGAGGCGCAGCACGGGCACTTCTGGCAGCCGAAATGCATCGCAGAGCAGGGCCAGCGAGAGCGATGACAATGAGTTTAGTCAATGGGCTCGCGGCGCCTTTGTCCCAGTTAGGGAGGATCTGGACGTGGAGGATGAAGATGACCGGCGATCTAGCAGGGAACAGTCTCCTGATCTTGGGGATGGTGAGAGGGAAAGGGTACGACAGATTGTTCGTGGGTGGATGTCTGAGAGTGGAATTGCTGATGAATCCTCACGTTTGTCACCCAGGACTGAGAGCCCGAGGGGGGAATGGCTTGGTGAGACTGAGAGAGAGAGAGTTAGGCTTGTGAGGGAGTGGGTGCAGATGGCAAGTCAGCAGAGGGATCCTCGTAGTGGAAGTAGGCAGGGGACGGAGAGGGAGGTGGAGGGTTCGGTGACTGATCATGAGGAGGGGCAGCCGGAGCATATCCGACGGGATTTGCTTAGACTTCGGGGGAGGCAGGCTCGACTTGATCTGATCATGAGGATTGTCAGAGAAAGGCAGAGGGAACTGGAGGGTCTGTCAGAGCACAGGGCAGTCTCAGACTTCGCCCACCGCAGCCGCATTCAGGTTAGTATGGGGTTGAGCACATTCTTCCCTTTCCTTTTAGTTTTTCTCTGCTAGTTTTTTGGAAATATTTCAACTTTCTCTTCTCCGACTAATTATTGACATGCTTTAGTGTAAACATTCCAGTGGACAGTTTGATTGCATGACTGAAGTTTAAATGCTGTTATCAATTCTTATGTACTATTATTGAAACCTGTTAGGCCATGTAAACTTGAGATCCGTTTGGCTATGAAGTTTGTGCTCTATTTGGAAGCTCTCCTCTTTCTTTCCCTTTTTTGTATTTTCATATCAGCCATATTTTTATACTTTTTCTCAGTGATTTGCAGAAGAATTCTGCGATCTTTTCATTTTTCTGGTTAGGTCCCTGTTTCAAATTCTTTCAACTGTTTATACTTTTTCTTCCTGGCTTCTCTCGACTGCTGCACTATATAGATCAATATATTCTGTTATCTGCTCTCTTTTCCTCCTTACCTCGCCATTAACGCAAGGTAGTTTTTTGTCAATATCCATGGAAAACTGAATGTTAACATTGTTGACGGCTTTACTCTGAACATCATTGAGTTTGCTAGATATCTTCTCATTTTTAGTTCATTTCCTCATGCTTAAACTGTTGACAAGAATGATCACTAGTTAAATATATGGTGTTATCTTCTGCTTTTAAGTTTTTTTTTTTAAATTTTAAATTTATTTAGGTTAAATAAATTTTAGCCCCATGTTAATGTAGTAATCTAGTTTATGAAAATGTCCATTGGTAGAATAACTTCTCTGTTTTCTCCTTATCCCTACCATTCATTTTTTTTGATTGGTTATCTTTCATCCTTAGCAATATTGTAGCAGTCTATATTTCTTGTCTCTATTGCTATTGTCTGAGATAAGTCAGTGTTGATTGAACTCACTTTATGATCGTAGTGCAATCATTTTTGAGCTGATATGGTAATTGCACAGTAAGATCTGAACTTTTTTTGTTCTAATCCAACTTGTAAAGAAAATAATTGCTTTATAGTGTTTTCTTGAAAGTTTATAATGTTTTCATGCATTTTGAAATTCAGTAATCTCTTTCCTCATATATTCTCAACCTAAAAATTCTGGACTATGGGAAGTGAATCTGATAGAAGTTATCTCCCAGACATTGTTGAGGGGAAGGTTTTTGCGAAATGAAAGACCAACAGAGGATGAGAGACCTCCATCTGTGGCAGCTAGAGAAATTGGTCAGTTAAGACAAAGGCATCCCGTTTCAGGGTTGAGGTGCGTTTCCTTGTTTATGGCTTAATGATGTTTAGAAAATCTTTTATCCACTGTGTTTGCTTGGAGCCAACCACATTTTCTTTGCATGAAAAATTCACACCTTTGATTTCAAACTTCATATTTTTATTTTTTTTTATTTTTCACAGAACTATAGAGATATTTTTTCACCCTGTAGATATGACTTATGTGAGTGAATTTTGTATTTCCTATGGTGCTTGTGAGGAATTATTTGGTTCTCAAATGTTTCTTACTTCTCTAAACTTAATATATGTTCACCATGGGCATTATTTTAGTTTAAACAGCTGTAGGGTGAATTACCATTTTTAATCTGAAGTCCTTTTTCATTTTAACAAGCATCTGAGAACAGACCAGTGGAACTTGTAGCACGTTCATTTAAACATATTTGATGAATTAATATGCCTAGCATTTTAAATTCACAATCTCAATTTTATTTGCAAGTTCCTGGATTTTGATAGCCATATCCCAAAATCACTTAGGTTTAGCTATGCAAGTCCTTTATAAATCCTTTTTCATTACTAGCTATACTTCTAATTTAATTCCACCTTTACCTTGCATTTTTTGTGCACATCTAATATTTTAATTTATAGGTCATTTTTAATTTCGAATTTTAATTGATCTTCTTGCGGTTGCTGTTCCATACTTCTTTTAGTTTGTGCATTGCATTACCCAGTCCTTGAACATGATAGTCATATTGAAACTCTGTTATGTGTTAATTAACCTCTTATTTTATTGTTTTACTATATTGATGATTTCTCGTTCCTCAGTACTTTATTTTGTGCTGCAACTTTTCTCCCTGTTTTTCCCGTTCATTTATTAAAGCAAGAATATATCTCATATTAAGTTTTCTTCTATATATTATCTATTTTCCTTTATTTTAATTAACCTGAATTTTAAACTTCATATCAAAGTTTTGGATATGGCAAATGTTAGTGAGAGTGAAATTTAATTTCTTATTTGTGTAGTCATTTGATATATATATTACTCTGTCAACTCTGTAAATTGCCTCTTGCAGGGAGGGTTTTCGATACCATTTGGAAAATATTGTTCGTGGTCAAGCAAGCATTCAAGCTGAGGTAAGGAATAATGTAAATGCTTCAAGAAACGAACCAAGAAATGAACCACAAGATAATGTTATAGCTATGCTTGGAAGTGATAATCAGGAAAGTTTCTATTCAACTAATGATAATCATGAAATTCATCAGACAGTCGAGGTAAATTCAACCTCTGAGGTAGATTCAACCTCTGAGGTAGAAATTGCAGAACTGGATGGAAATGGAGATTTGCAAGAACCTTTGACTCAGGGAAATAATTGGCAAGAACAAGACATGCAACCTAGTGTAGAGGACGGACAACAGTTTGCCGAAGTTGGATTCAGTGAATGGAATAATGTAAATGGAGAGGAATCTGATGGTACCTGGAATGAGCAAATGGACCAGGAGTGGTCCGGTGAGGCACCTGAGGATCAAGATAGGGAAGGCCATATTCTAGAAGCAGAATGGCATGAAGATGATTCTCAAGAGACTGTCGAGAATTGGGGAGATGGTCCCTCAGACCCTCCTAGAGATCAACGGTCCTTTGCTGCAAGAAGAGTCAGTCGATTTATTCCTCCGGATGATGATAATGTGTACAGTATGGAGCTCAGGGAACTCTTAAGCAGGTTGTTCCTCAACTATTGTTTTTTCATAAATACGGCTTGCATCAAGTCGAGTTTGAACGAGTTGGACTCAACTGAAAATCTAAGTTTTTGATTTTGAGTTCTGTTAAATTCCAGTCGAATAAATTTATTTGATTTGTAGTTTATTTGTGAGTTGATTCGAACTGCATGAACAACTTTATTTACTTAGTTAAATACCCACTTTACATATTACACGTTCTATAGATAATGTAACTAATTCTTAAAGGATAATGTTACTAATTCAGTGTAGATATATCACGCAAACTCTAGTGTCTACGTAATATATGTGCACACATTAAGTGCTTTATATACTCCGTAAAAATCTGAACTCATATGTATGTGCACATTGATTTTATGTTTAATTAACTCTATTTTTTCTTTTAAATTCCTCCTTTCAAAAAAAAAACCCTACTTTTCAAAAAACTCTATTTTAAACTTATATGCTTTTGAACCTTAAAGAAAGCAAGTCAATTTTAAATGAAATTAAATTTAGTGTGATTATTAACTGAAAGTTGTGTTTCGAACATAATTTACAGCTTTATTCATGGCCCAACCCTCTTTCTAGGCTATCTGCTTGAACTGTTAAAAATTATTTTGCAGGAGAAGTGTTTCTACTCTTCTTCGAAGTGGATTCCGCGAAAGCTTGGACCAATTGATACAGTCATATGTGCAACGACAAAGTCGTTTGCCCCTTGACTGGGACATGCAAAGAACCTTATCTGGACCTTCTTCACCAGAGAGAGAACAGAGCCAACAAAGAAATGATCCTGATCAGGAGCCACAAGTTCCTATTGCTAGGCCTCCCCTTGCACTCCCATCTCCTCCTGTGCCACCTCCCCAACCTCTGTGGCATTCTGAGCTACATCACAGTACTTGGACCCGTCGAAGTGTGCATCGTTCAGAAATGGTGCGCACATTCTTTTTTATTCTTCATATTTTGTGTAATAAAATTTTCTTGCCTTCTATCATATCTGAGTCAAAAAGTGCATTTCGTCATATCAAATGTGGTTGTAGATTCTAAATTGTTAGAATATTACTTTTGGCTCACCTTATTAATTTTCCAGCAGATACTCTATGTTCTCTTTTGAATCATATGATTTTTTTTGATAATAAGAATCATATGAATTACTAGAGTAAATAACTATTTTTTTTTGTGTACCCAATCTTATCATCCAGTTTAGTTGACAAGAATTAGAATGTTGGTGCATCGCAAGCTAGAGTGGAGTAATTAACCCAACTAGGTTTTGCCCCTAGTTTAAGAACTGCTTTGAAAAGATAATCAGCTGTTTTGTGGCATTTAAAGGAATTAGGTACTTGTATCTAAAATGGAAGACTTGGAAGTCATATGTAGGGGCAATTACACCCAAGTTTGTCTTAATTACAATGTGATTTCCCGAGTACAATATCTGCTTACAGAATGCTCACAAATTTTTACAAATACACAGTTTTTGTGGTTATTTTCTGACCAAAACATGCATTTGGGCGGCTATGTCTTGAATTACAATTGTGGGGCCTTAAAGATATGATTAAGGTAAATAATTGAGACATGTATATAATTTTCATTTAAACGTATAATTAACTGAAATTTAGGGCTGTATAATTTTCCGAGATTTAAGTGGTGGTCTGCTATTCCCTCAGATATTTCAATTTTACCAAGAACTGAAAATGGTATCGTCTGACGCAGGAATGGGATATAATCAATGATTTGAGGGCTGACATGGCTAGACTTCAGCAAGGAATGAGCCATATGCAGAGAATGCTGGAGGCTTGCATGGACATGCAGCTGGAATTGCAGAGGTCTGTTAGACAAGAAGTTTCTGCTGCTTTGAATCGATATCCTGGAGGACAAGGTTTGTTCAAAAAAAGCAGCACCTGATGCTTCATAGTATCGATATTCACATAATTAAAATTGATTCATGATCCTTTCTTTCCCCCCCTTTCTGATGACGTGTTTACAAAATTACTATGCATGATGCCTAAGCTAGAACTGTATAAGCTGAGGATTTTATCTGAAAGGCATATATGGAAGATTTGTAGGCTGTTTGGCAGCACAGTTAACATTGAACATGCTTAAACTCTCCTGCAATTTACAAATTCCATTATACAAAGTAATTGAATTTTCAATATAAAAATTAACTTTATTTCACAAATCTTATTGCAGAATTTTCATCACTTGTACTTAACTTTAAATAGCTTTTCCTTTCGAAGAACAAAAAGAATTTGAACAAATTTAATTTTAAATAAGTCAATGTCTATATACTCCCAACTGTTCCACCCAGCGATTGCTTTACTTCTTATCACCATGATCAGATGTTCGACTCTGACAATTACGCACATTCGGCTCTCCTCTTTTTGGTAGTTTGTTGCCTCAACAGTGCAGCTACATCCATCCAACCTTTCACCTCCATCAAGCATCCTTCAGGGTGGCCCATCTTCGTTTCCTCTCTTTGACATCTAAGCTCACATTCAACATTTTATATTATTAATCCTAATTTAGAGCATTTTTCTCAAATAATTTGTTGCCCTCACGCAGGATTTTTAGCCCAATCGTCTCCTAATAATGGCTGGGGATCCCCAAAAGAATTCTCCTTCCATCATACAGCATCCTACCACTACTTCCTCTTAATCTCCTAACCTTCCTCCTTCAACAGATTCATGTCATCAACTCTTCTACTGGCTGCAAGCATAACTCAACCCACCTAGTCAGTGAACCAAGTCATCCAAATGATCTCCCAGCTAACTTCAACTCCATTAAGAACCACCAACTCTTTCCAGACTATTACCCCATCCAGCAACCGGAAAAAGCTACGATTTGTTGTCCTCGAATGGATTCCGGCTTCTCAAACCAGCCTTGAAGAGCTCAGCTCTGACTCCAAAGGGGAGGACCAACTGGGGGCATATTTCCCTTATGACTCACAATTAGAGTCTACCTATTCTGTCAAAATACTAGCGGCTCTTGTCCCTTGCCGCTTCAAATCTCCATCCTTTCTTGTTTTTGATGGCAAGTCTAATCCTATACAGTATGTCCGATGTTTTCGATTTTGAAAACACCCTCTACACCTGTAATGAGATATTAGACACATACAAGTGTAGGCTGTTCAACAACACTTTCTTCGGCTCCGCATTGGAATGGCTTGACTGCCTCTTACCATGTTCCATCCTCGCCTCCCAGTTGCCAGGGAATTTTTAGCCGTTTCACTACGAGCAAATTGAGGTCTCATACCTTCTATGAACTCCTGAAACTGAAGCAGGGATCGACCGAGTCTCTTCAAAACTTCGTGTACTGTTTTTGCCGCCTCAATGTAGAAACGCGTGACACTATCGACTACCTCGTGCTTTTTTGCTTCACCAACGCCCTCCTTGTCTCTCGTAACTTTTATCAATCCTTTAGTTGCCGCAACCTGAAGACGATGTCCAAAGCACTGCTGTGCATTAAAAAGGAGATTCACTTGGAAGATGCACCCATTGCGACTTCATCAATAACCGAGAATAAGGTGAAAGGTGAGACGCATAGGGACTCTTTGACTTGCCCGTCAAAGAAGAGGAAGCTACAAAAGGAGTTCAAGGTGTTGAGGTTTTTGATGCTTCAGTACAGGAGCACCCCCGTTGCCTACTCAGTAAAGACTTTGGTTGTTCTCCCGCAATGATTGAAGAAGTCTTCAACATGCTAAAGGCAAAAGATTTTGTTAGACTTGCATCGAATGTTGCCCCACCGCAGTCGAACCAAGATCCCAATCACTTTTGCGAGCTTAATGGCAAGCACAACTACACCCTTGCAAACTGCTGCGGGTTGCGCGAATTGCTAAGGGCATTTGTTCGAATTTAAACTTCTCGAGCTGTCGCCTCCTAAGCAATTGAACAACTAGGGGGCAACTCCTCCCAGTCTGTCAAAGGCATTGGGGAAGAAGTCGATCGTGACTATATTCAACTATTTTCCCAAAAATTCAGCTTCTTCGAGCAACATTTTTGCAACACAGGTATATTTCTCTCTTCTCCCTCTACCTGGCATCACCTTTTCTGTATAGGACTTCCCCACCGAAGCCTCAACCGTTGACCATTTGTTCGTTATTTTCGCCGATGTCAGCGAATTGCATTTTTATTGGATCCTCATCGACATCCTTCACGCTAACGCTTTTTGATAGATGGACCTCCCGAATTGAGTCCCTCTCCCTTTGGGAGTGATGGCGACAAGCTTTGTCGGCGACGCTTATCGCTCACTCGACCAACTTACTCTTCCTGTCACGCTCAAAGAAAGTGTCAAGACGACCGCCGAATGATGAACTTCATCATCATCGATGCTACCTCAGAGTGCAACACCATTTTTGGTTGGCCAACTATCGTGGCTTTTCATATGGTCGCATCCACATTGCACTCCTATTTGAAGTTTCGAACGACCAGAGGGATTGCAACTGTTTGGGGAAGCCTACACCAAGTGAAGAGGTGTATGGCCGTTGCAGCCAAGGAGGAGCGGGAAGATCCGAGGCTAGTGTCTGGGGGTCTCATCTGTACCTGTATTTGACAAAGGAAATGAAATAATTGTATTTGAAAGTTTAATTGATAATGAAAACATGGCTCTTATAGCCTTCTTTTCCTTTTACATAGTTGCGTTCGCATGAAGCCCTTCTGATATGCCTGGCATAGACAGAGAGATTGTTGAATATAAACTAAGTATCAGGGAATGATAGAAACCTATGAGACAGAGGGAGGTATGCTTTTGGGGCAAATAATTTAAGGCGATCAAAGATGAAGTTACAAAGCTTACTTTGTTTGGCTTCGTTCGCGAAATACATTAGGGTTGGCTTGTAGATATAGTCGTAGTAAGGAAAGTGAACAACAAGTACAGAATGCGTGTGGACCTTGCAAACTTGAACAAAGCCTGCCCGAAGGACTTTTACTTCTTACCGAAGATCGACAGGCTGGTAGATTCGACGGTAGGCTGTTCGACGCACAGCTTTCTTGATGCCTTCTCTAGTTACCACCAAAATGTTATGGCCCCAAAATATGAAAAAACCTCATTCATTATAGACCAAGGGACTTTCTGTTACAAGGTGATGCCCTTTAGCTAGAAGAATATTGGTACTACCTACAAAAGGAAGGACAAAGTCTTTAAATATCAATGTTGGCGCAATCTCGAAGTTTATGTAGATAATATTCTGGTGAAGAGCCTTGTTTTTGACTAACTTCTTAGGGACCTCAAAGAGACATTCTGCACCCTTTGAGCGAACAACATGAGACTTAATCAAAGCGAACCCTAAGATGATCAAAGCCATCCTAGACATGCTGTTTTCAACAAACTGTCAGGAGGTGCAAAAGCTCACTAGGCGAATAGCGGCACTCTCCAGGTTCATCACCGGGTTAGGCAAGTGATGCCAACCTTTCTTCAAGCAAATGCTGAGCAAAAAGCAATAACCTTGCATTACAATCGGGCCACTGCATGAGCGATTTGCTCCAATGATTGGCGTGGCACAATCCTTGTCCGGTGCAACAACAAAATGTGACTAGAAAGCTGTTTGCTCAGCATAGTAAAGTTTCCAATCCAGTTCTGAGTTTACCTCTCCAAACATCTACTGATTAGAGACAAAACCATTTTGCTTGTCTCCTTTTGTCGGTGAAACCCTAGTGTGATTTTTGTTCGTGTGCCTCTTTGACATGAAAGGATTTGAGACTCCAAATAGCAAATTCCTTAAAGTCACACAATGCTCTTTGCTCATTGTGTTCCTGCTTCCATCCACCTCCTTGTGAAGCCCTTGGGAAGAGGAAGGTGTTGAGGTATTTTCTATCACTTTCCTAGTTGATATTCTTACCTTATCGGGAGGTAGGCTTTGGGATGCTATCGACTCAAAGGTTCGGGATGATTGTTGAGGTTGAAGGTTTATCTTTGGCCTTGTCCCTTTTGTCCCATTAGAAGTCAATGCACCACTAGAAGGAGGCAGGAGCAGTTTGCTAGGAGTCTGGTGCTAATAGCCACCACAAAACTCGATCCTCTCCTCATTAGACACACCGTGCTCAACCAAGATGCTCGTCATTAAAGGGTTGTTCCCTCAGGTCTGTTCTGCCCTTATCAAAAGAGGGTAGATAACACCCTCACATGACTTTTTTACACATTATCTCGTCAGAAATCTAAGCGCCATTGAATGGCTTGAGGGGGTGGGGATTATTGATGACCAGTATAGATAATACATGGCAATGGCTAACCATGTGGAGGAGAGTAGTCCAGGGAGAACATGGCAATAACCTATTTTTGTTTAGCTAACCTCAGCTTATAAGAGTGAGTTTGTACTCTCTTTTGTCTGATTCCCCTCTAGTCTAAGAACCTTCTCCCTTTTCTTGTAACTACCTCTATGATATAGTGGATTTCAAATTTTTTACTATCTGTTTGTTTGTAAGGTTAAATTTAATAAGATTAAAATTAAATATGGATAGAGATATTTTTTTATTAAAAGTTGTGAATGATATGAAATAAAGTTAGTTGTTATGTTGAGATATGTGATATAAAGCTAGTTATTATGTTGGGATATGTAAGAGATGTGATATAAGTTAATTATTATTTTAGTAATGTGTGTAGGATGTGAAATAAAGTTAATTTTTAATATTAAATTTTATGTGTGATGTGATATACATAGTTAAAATCAAATTAGGTTAATTTTCAATTGCCAAACAAACGGGACTAAGTGTCATGGTTTATTCCAGGTTCTACGAAATATCTATCAATGCATTGTTGGTTCTATTTTCCCTTTTTATTTTACTTATCTTTTTCCATAATTTTATTAGATAGATGGCGGTTCACATCAACACCTCACCACTCTCCATGCCCTTTTCTCCTTGGTTTTCATGCACCACGCTCTCCTTCCTCTCAAATAGAGCTATAAGTAACAAATATGGCTTCCCTGCTTAGTTACTGTTTTCAATTTGTGATATTTGTTTTTGTTTGCTCGTGCATGTGGTTATTGCTTCATGTGATTTGTTTTTTTTCAGCACCAGTATTACTTAGGTTGTTAGGTTGAACATTAATTAAAGCTTAGTTTGGAGGCTTAAATGAATTCCATTTTACGCTGTTTTAAAATCATTTCAGCATCTATTTTTTTTGGAACCATTTTAACTGCGTGATTCATCAAGAGTTTAACTCAGCGTTAAAGTTGAGACTAATGTTGAAGCGGTGGCCAATATCAAATACGCAAATATTTCCTATCATAACATTCTCGGATTCCTCATGATATTTTGTTTATACATTAAAAAGATTACTTCGTTTCTCTGATTAGTTTGGCATCAACTGCCTTCTTTGCTTAAGGTTCAAATGAGGAAATAACAGATGACAGCTCCAAGTTTAGCCATGTTAGGAAAGGAACATGCTGCGTCTGCTGTGATAATCACATTGACTCCCTTCTCTACAGGTATTAATTCTCTCTCTCTCTCGCCCTCTCTCTCTCTCTCTCTCTCTCTCTATCTATCTATCTATCTATATTATCCAATTAGGTCTGGCAGTGAGCCAGTTCAATTGAATAGCCTTCATTCAGTTATAGATGTTTAACCTATTTGAAGAAAAAATTCAAGTTAATTTGAGATGAATCAATATAACATGTTTTATAGTGTTTGTTTGCAAAAGTAAACTTTAAAAGGGTTGAAGTAAAAAATTGGATGAAGATATTTTTTATTGAGAGTTGTGTATAAAGCGAAATAAAATTGATTATTATGTTAGGATGTGTGAGTGATGTAAATAAGTTATTATTTTATATATGATGTGATATGTTCGGTTAAAATTAATATGATTATTTTGACCTGACTAAGCTAACATATTAAATTCATTCTGCAGTATACATATTACATATGACATTATTAATTGAATGTATATACACTGTGTCTATATACATATGCACGCCAGCTCTTAGCTCTTATATACTGAAACATTTTAGATACATACGCTTATGCATGTACCATACTTATTTCAAGTTGACTTCTAGTTATAAAAAACATTAGAATGAGTATTCTTGCTTGATATATTTTGATTTGTAACATAATTTCTTGCCTTTTGTCTTCTATATCTACTTTATGTTTGATTATTTGTAGATGTGGGCACATGTGCACCTGCTCGAAATGCGCCAATGAGCTGGTTCGAGGGGGAGGGAAGTGCCCGTTGTGCCGCGCACCGATTATCGAGGTGATCCGAGCCTACTCCATATTGTAAAATAGAGGAATTGTTTGAATTGTTTCGAGTTACAGGGGAGGGTCCTTTTGAGTTTTTGTCAGCAGGAATTTGCCCATCAGGTTCTCCTCGGGGCTCTGTCTATATAATTATTTGTTTATCATTCTTCTCCTCTCCTTCTCTCTTATGTTCTGTTTAGTTTAGTTTCCTCGAGGCCTCGTTATGTTTATTGAGTGGACTTTGACAAAACCTTTGTTGGGAAGAAGGGTGTACTCATTTTCTTTTTAAATTTTACAAGTGCAAATTTGCATATCTACATTATTGCCACGTATGAAAATTTATTTATTATGTAGCTCCATTATTTCATAAGCATATTAGTTAGATTGAAAGGCTGTGGTCATTTATAAGAGTTTTACAGCATTCTTTATACTATATTTATAATATATACATGTTTAATTTAAAAAGTAATTTTATTTTTTGAAATAACTGAATTAATTATAAGGATCCAATTGACATATTTTTAAAATTTTAAATCTGTGTGTTGTTATCTTTTAATTTCAAAGATCTTCTTGATATTTATTCTATTTATAATCTAATTTTTTTTACCCTAATTCTACAGTTACGTCAATCATTCAATTAGAAATTGAGAATTCGCTTGCATTAAATTGCAATATACAACACAATGACAAAGCAATATTTTTTATATATATATATTAAATATATACATTGACCATCTAATAGTGAAAAAAATAATATGAACTGTAACTATAAAAATGGGTTCTACGAATTTTATTATTATTTTATAGGTTGATGAATTTTATTTGATTCATCTGGTTTGCAAGTTGGACTGACTATTCTTATTCGTTCGAGTTTCACTGTTGTTTTGATTTCACGGATTTGGCTTGCGGTAATTTAGCTTGCTGGACTAGTCCGATTTTAAAAACCTACGTCAAACTTGACTTGAAATTAGCAGGATTGAATAATATCTTATGTTACATTATTTAATATATATGTATATATGTCTCTTTACCCGCTGAGCATCAGTCAATAAATATATCAGACAATTGATTTAGAGAAAATCTATGTAACCCAAATAAAGTTTCAAAAATTTACTCAAATTCCATTTCAAGATGAAAGCTTTGCCTTAAAATTTAATTAAAAAAAAATGAACCAATTCAAGTTAGGGCTGTTATTGGGCCGATTTCGAGCGAGTCAAACTCAATTCGAAATCGAAAATTTTGAGCTTGGCACGGCTCGAAATCGGTCCGAAATCGAAATGGGATATGATTCGAGCTGGCTCGGCTCGAATCATGATTCGAATCAACTCGGAATTGTAAAAAAAATGTTGAAATATTATGTATTTAAGAGGATTTGATCTCTAGACCTTGAGGAAAATAAACCTTAAATCTCCTATATTCTACCACTAAATAAATTATATAAGATAATAATTTATATTTATATATATTTATATAATATATTAATATTATTTATGCTATATATAATTTCGAGCAAAATCGAACCATGTTTCGAGCGAGCTAGGGCCAACTCGAAATTGACTCGAAATGAACTTCGAGCCAAAATCCTTACTCGTGATTCGATTCAAAATTTCCAAACCGATTTCGAGTCGATTCAAAAATCGAACGAGTTCTTAGCGAGTTTCGAGTTTCGGATATTTTTAACACCCATAATTCAAGTTGATTCAAAATATGAAGTTTGAGTGTCAAAATCACTAGCCTAATCTTACTTGGGTACTATAAAAAATATATAATTCATTTAACGTGGAATTTGATTCAATTCAAAATAAATTCTATCATCAATAAATATATATATAAACATACATTACTTTTGATTCAATATATTAAATTTCTAATTTAAAGGATAGAAAATTGATTAAATTTTAATAAATTTAATTTAAATTAGATTCATAATAAATTTCAAAGTTGAATTGAACTATCAACCCTAAATCATTCATTTGTGATTAAAAATTATAACTAATTCAATTAATTAAACACTTAGAAGTTCAGTTGATATTAAAAAAAAAACTTAAAAGTTCAATTTCAAGTGGTGATCGAAGGTCAAATCCCTCTTCAAAAAAAAAAAAAAAAAAAAAATGGAGCTCAAATCCATCGGAACCGGGGAAACTGGGAATCTGATACGGTTCACATGCTAAACCGGTCCAGCCAACCGGTCCAATCCATTTGCTTGGTTCAGAGGCGTGGTTCGGGAAGGCTATAAGCACAGCCGCCGCGATTAGGGTTGGCATGTTTTTGGGGAAATCATCGCACTTCTCCTCCTCTCGCTGCTGCCTCTCTTCTTCCTCGGCTGCTTCTTCCTTCCTCCTCTGCCTCCTTTTAGTCTCCTTATACTTTGTTTGTGGTATTTAATTATAGCGAAGCTGTCAATTGAGATCTATCGCTGTTATTTTTCTGTTTTCTGTGAGCCATTTTATTACAGGTCTATCAAAATCCGATCGCCGATCGCGAACTCTAGAGATCCTTGTGTCCGGCATCCTCGCATCCCTGTGGCCGCTTCTTCATCCTTTCCAGGCACGGATGCGGCGACTTCTCCAGTCCTCCGATCTGCGGCCGGCGTCTGCTTAGTTTTCCAGTCGTTCTCTCTGCAGCCTTTTATTCCTCCTAACGTTCAGATTTATTCCAAGTAACCTCGATTAATAGTCGGGGAGACTATTGGCCGGATCCCCGATTACCGGTAATTCGAGTAAAACTTTTGAATCATTCCTAATGGATTTGAATCTTAATTTCCTTTGGTTTCTTTGTTAGATCTTAACAGGTGTGCAATGTCAGCCAATCAAATATGCGTCACTTCTGTTCTTGGTTTGGATTACCGTTGTAAGGCTCGTTGTGTTATCAAGTGATTTAACTTATTCAAAGCATCATAATCCATAGAAAAATGTTCCAAGAGCACAGAAAAGTTTTTCTTTGGCATATATATATATATATATATTGGTGTGGTTTCAGCTTATCTTCCCGTTTGATTATGTAGAATATGCCTGATAGTGAAGTGTTATTCCTTAATCACTCTTTCTACAACTGATTTTCTAGATCTTTGAAGGTTCTATTTGCCTTGTGGATGCCCTCATTTCTTTTACAAGACAGCCCCCTATGTTTATGTTGATGCCCGATTGAGTCCTACTGTCTAGCTATGCATGTCTTAGTGTTAGTTCCATGACTTTAATTAGACGAGATAGTGCTGCCATCTTCCAAATTTTTGTTTTTTAGATTTATTTTTCAAGTTTTTTGCTATTTTGACCATGTTTGGCTAGTTAAGATTTGAAAAGTTTTTTATATACAATGAATTCCATGTTGCTGTCAACATTTTAGTATTGCTTCTATGAAGTTTCTCAGATTTTTTTTTTCTCTAAACACACATTCTTGTTCTTTTATAAAATTGAATTGTAGAATTGATTAAACTTGATTTGAAATATAAAACTACATTATTATCAGTATGATCTCCTTCTGATAAACATGTATAAATATAGAGTGGGAATTACTGCTGCACGATGACATTTGGTTATCAGCTATTCTTGTGAATTTATATTTGGAAAGCCTCATGATTTGTTTTTCCAAAGTGGAAGATTCTGTAGATTGTTTGATTCAATCTCTCTGAAATAATATTTTTTCTTTGATCAATATAACAGAAATGCTTGATCATGGAAAGAAAATTAATGTGCTGTTTTTTCTGCAGTGTAGTGAGATGCTTGAATGGAAAACAAGAGAACAAGTGATGAACATGAGCCAGGACCTGCTTCACCTTTGAGACCTGTTGATAAGTTTGGATTAAAACATGACCAGAATAACTCTCTTGAATCTAAAAACAGTCCAATTGTTGGAATTGATAGGTGCATGCTTTTCGTCTTTTTATCTTACGTGGTATTCTCAATTTTAATGGCGATAAGGATATGGCCAACCCTGAAAGAGGAATAAATATATAACTACATGTTATTTTTTCTTTTCAATTATTACATAATCTTTTAATAAGGTAATGATTATTTGTCAACTTTTTTTGAATTACGACTTGCCAAGTTTGGAACGTAATAAGTAGGTTTTGAAATTTGACCACTAGGTCTGCAAACCTTTATAAATATAAAATATGTTATTATGATTATTTTTTATGTTTTATGATTATTAAAGTGCTGAAGAGGCTCTTCAACTTTGCAGATGTTTCATATTGGCGTTTTTTGAAAGAGGCTCTTCAACTTAAAATGAAAGTTGAGGAACCACTATCAAGGAAAAAATTGTTGAGGAACCAAATATCAAATTGAAAATCCTTTTTTAGTTGCTAATTTGCTTTTTATGTTATTGAAACAAATTCTTCTTTTCTATGTTGTTTTACCTAATTTGCTTCTCATCTTAGTAATCATAACACCTGTCCACAAATTTTATTTCAGGGAGGAAAGGAAGATACGAAAATGGAGGAAAATGATTGGTGTAGGTGGAAGTGATTGGAAGCACTACGTAAGAAGGAAACCCCATGTAGTTAAAAGGCGTGTAAGAAAGGGTATTCCTGATTGCCTGAGAAGTGTTGTTTGGCAGTTGATATCAGGCAGTCGAGATCTTTTGCTTATGAATCCAGGAGTTTACGAGGTATTCACATGCTTCTGCATCTATGCGAGAACTGCGCATGTTATTCATGATAGAAGATTGTTGTTGAACATATATACTGTTGATTCTCCAAGGATATTGAAAGCCTGTAGTGCAACTAAGTTATCACATAAAATGAACTCACTCCACCCAGTTATACAAATTTTTCCAATTCTCTTGCTGTATGATGCATAGAAACTTTGTCATCTTGTAAAAAAAAAAAAAAAACTGTCATTCTTGTATAGTGTTGATATGCCCTTCCTTGCACCATGATTGTGTAACTGGGTGGAGTGAGTTCATTTTGTGTCTGTCCTTGCACAGTGATATGTCCTTGGAGAATCAACAGTATATAGAAACAGTATATATGTTATTCCTTGCACAGTGATATGTCCTTGCTGTATGATGCATGAATAACTGGGTGCAGTGATTGCTGAATCATGAATAACTGGGTGCAGTGATTGCTGAATCATGAATAACTGGGTGCAGTGATTGCTGAATCATGAATAACTGGGTGCAGTGATTGTGTAACTGGGTGGAGTGAGTACAAAATTCTAAACTATTATGGTTGCACCATGATATGCCCTTCCTTGCACCATGATTGCTGACATTAATTGTCACACTTTTTTCTTAAAATCAATGTCTGTCCTTGCAAAATTATTTTTTGATAGAATTTTTGTGTTAGAAACAACATTATTCACGTGTTTATTTTGTGAGAAAAGGGAGAATCAAAACAATTCATTGTGCAACCATAATAGTTTAGAATTTTGTACTTACTGCATTACTAACGAATCCTTCACCATAGAAGCACAGTTTCTTTTCTAAGATCCAATATTTCTGGAATGCAACCAGCCTCTTAGTTGGGCCCATTGATGTAGAGTGGGGAAGATGGGAAGGAGAAGTGGAAGAAGAAAAAGAAGGGGATGAAGGAGAAGAACCAAGTAAAGTGGAAGAACAAGAGAGTAGTAGAGAGAGAAAAAGAGAGGACTTTAGTTAGATCCATCATAAGTTCAAAATTGCAACTCAATGTAGCAATTTATAGAGATTGCGTACTTAATGAAAAAGGAAAATAACAAATACTTGTCAAACTACAAAAAGGTTTACACCTAAAAGAAAATTTTGAAACACCCAAACCTTAAGATATTCAAATAATCTGGAAAATAATTACATCTTGTTTTTGCTCTTAAAATATGATTGTCAATAATCTCATGATTTTGGGGGTAATCTGCATCACTAAGTCACACTAGGGCTTGAAAACATTTGCTCTCAAAGTGCACATCCTTTCATGTCAAAAAGTTTGATCAAATGTTGACATTTTGAATCTATATTTTCTTGCTAATCCAGGCGATTGATGCTAATTTTTATTTCGTTAGAAATTGATTTTATATTGCTTCAAGTTTTGTTTTCTGAACTACTGTTAATTTTCATGATATTTTTGCTTCACTTCATTTAATTTCTATGGAATTGGTTTCACAAGATGCTCATGGTTTGTTGTCTTAGTCTTTTGCAGCAATTAGTGATTTATGAGACATCGGCATCAGAACTGGACATTATTCGAGACATTTCTCGGACGTTTCCTTCACATGTATTCTTCCAACAAAGGCATGGGCCGGGCCAAAGATCCCTATATAACATTCTGAAAGCTTACTCTGTATATGATAGAGATGTTGGCTATGTCCAGGTTGGAAGCAAAATTGCCAACATGGTTTGTAGAAATAATTGTAAGTGTATTTAACTTCCTGTTGCTTTCCAGGGAATGGGGTTCCTAGCAGGTTTGTTGCTTCTCTACATGTGTGAAGAGGATGCATTTTGGCTTTTAGTAGCTTTGTTGAAAGGTGCAGTTCATGCACCAATGGAAGGCTTATATCAGGTATCCAAAGGGAAATGGGCCATATGAAATTTGGTTTTCTATAAAATAATTTTTGGGGATTTATCTATATTACCTCCAAAGCTCTTTTATCTACTTATCAAACCCTCAGTGCTCTCTATTTATATTTGAAATTCGAAAGTTGTACAAATATTACTTATTAAATCTCCAAAGCTCTCTATTTACAATTAAAACACTCAAAGTAGCACAAATATTACTTACCAAACTACCAAAGCTCTCTATTTACATTTAAAACCAAATTTTATCATTTGTTGAATTTTTAAAAATAATCTTAGAATATTTTGATTATTCTAAGAATATTTGGGTTGGTAGGTCAACTCACTTTTTGACCCGAACCATTTAAGTTTAATCCGTACTTGATCCATTTATTAAATAATGCCAAGCATCAACACCCATACTCGACATTTTTAATAAATGAGTTGTCCTTTTGCTCGACCTAACTGCCATCCTGTTTATTGATGAAAATTTTAAATTAGGCATTTTTAATTAATTAATTAATAATATAAGCATAATTAAGAAAAAATTGACAAAGGGAGCATGTTTCTGACGATCGTTAGTGGGTTGCCGTTAAATAGAAGTCGTCTGATGCTCGGGCGACTTCTGTGCGCTGGACGACTTCTACTAAACGGAAGCCGTTCGGCGTCTGGGAAAGTCGCCCGCGCGTTGCCCACAGCGCGGTCGACTTTCTTTTATTTAAAAAATATAATAATTTTTTTTATAATATGGTACATAATAAGTCGAGTATGTATTTTATTCCATTCTTCAATTGTAAGTTTTGTATTCCATGGTTTCTTGGTAGATTGAAAATCTCGAAACACGACATCATTGTACAGAAAATGTAAATCCGGTCTTCTTTTTTTATCCATATTTTATCATGTAGATTTCCTTTATTGATCATGTCACATTAATTATTTTTCTGCATTTGTTTCATCCACCCGCTCCTTTGATCTTAAGCATTGATGCTTATATTTAGACATGTTTCAAAAATAAAACATAACCTAATGAAAAATATAAAGTATAAATGAAATAGAAGAAATACAAATAGTAGAACTCAATGGTCACATTCAATATAATTAGAAATATTACAATGGTACATCATATAAAATATGTACATCATCTATGCCTCCCTCTCCTATGTGTTATAGAGCCACTCCCAGGCGTGTACGGATCAGGTGCTCGTCGTTGGTGCAATGCATGCTTATCTGCGCCGCCATCGTCATTATCATCGACTGGCTCATCATGTGTTTGATCTTGGCCAATCGGCGGAGCCGAAGGGCCAACATCAAACTGTGTCTGATGAAAATCATAATGATAATTAGCACTTGAACCACTTAGATCGTATTGTGACGTATGAAATACAGGATCTGATGGCAAATGTCCAACGAGCTCTACTAAATTGAACATCTCCTGCTCGCGCGGAGTGTAGGTCTCAGTCGAAGCACGGGTACGCCTAGCCACTGTAGCGAAGTGAAGTTGTGAACGAAATTGATCACATAATGAAAATAGCTGATCCTGAGAGTCCATCTATATGCTTGGGTTGCTGCCTTCCGTACATCTCTCGGTATCGAATAGTGAATACGCGGCGCGTGTGATCTCATCCTGACACAAATAAAATTTGTAAGAATAGTTAATCTAAGTAGAATTGAAATATATAATAAAATTTACAGAATTCACAAATTCTTTAACAACTGGTGCTGTAGAAAAATATGAAGTAGACGGCTCCACTTCAACGAATACAAGTAAAAGACGTGCCCAGGAACTGTACCAATCTATGTACAGTCTCAATGCATCAGCTTCGTCCTCACTGACTATCTGAGGCTACTGAACAAAGTCCAAACGTTCTCCCCATAAACGCCTGTACAGTGAGTGCTCAGCAAACCAATTTGTCGATGCTCGTCCTCAAGCATCAATCCTTCTGAAGTTCGGATTTGCCACCTCCAGCGGGAAATGTTGCTAGTATCCGAACTGACGCATGACACGATCGGGTAGATGCCACTCAACAACTACCGAAGATATAAATGGCACCTGTGATAAATAGATAGCCGATCCAACAGTACAAATAGGTGATAGAATATCTAAAAGATCAGCTGTATACGGTGTTCATAGCACCTGACTCTGCTGTAACATATTGATTTCATTACGATAAAATGAGAGCGTAAGATACGGTAGGTTACCAATAACACACCACCTGCATATATAGCGTACCACATTAGAAAAAGTTAGATATTTCAATTAAACAACAAATATAATATTAATACCAAAATACCTGTAGCCTAACGGCCTCTGTACAAGCTTATGTACTGGTAGTTGTCTACTAGGACGACCGACGTGTAGACGCTCTCATGCCCAAATTTGCAATAAATGCAAGCAACCAGCAATGGTAGAACATGTAGGTATGACAACTCGAGATAACTGTCTGTACAGTTGTACTAACACTGCAGATCCAAGCGATAAGCCACCAAATTGTCCGTAATCCTTAAGCAGCATAAGTCACTGAAAGTGAATCTCAGAGCCGGACGTATCAGGTACTAGAAAGCAGCCTAACACATAAAATATACTCGTGAACATGTCGTGTCAACTCCATTGGTGTGAGCTCATCATATGTAGGTCTATAAAACTTCCACAATAAAAAACGTAGAGGCATACACGAATGAACTGTATTCTATCCCATGTGAAAAGTAGAGAACTCAGATTCGTATACACAAATTCAGGAATAGAATGTTGTTCTAACAAATCATCACAACAGTCAATCCAACTCTCCCATCTATATCCCTCCCCAACATGTATACGACCTATCAGTGGGTCACTGTCAATCCGAACACTTAAAATGATAGCAACATCCTAAAGTGTAACTATCATCTCTCCAACGGGTAAATAAAATGTATTGGTCTCTGGAGACCAACGCTCAACTAGTGCAGTAAGCAAACAAAGATCTAGTGTAATGTAGTCAAGATGTCTGATATTGCCTACACCAGTAATATCTAATGCATCTATAAATGCGGGGCATATAATAGGCCACTCTCGTAGTATATGGAGGTGGCTAACGGGCTGTAGCAATTGAAACTGGTCCGGATATGCAACACGATGCCTCCCGCATAAGTGCTCCAACGACGGATGAATAGCTGAGGGAAGATCATCTTCTGTAGCACCCCTACCGCCGCGCCCTCATCCTCGTGCCATATCGACTGCACATGAAGAACAGATGATTTCATTAATACTGTGTAATTTTTCAATATATAGGAAAGAATAATTTTTAACAGGTTGTAACAGTAAGCAAACATTAGATTACCTTATATTTTAAAGATTTCGAGGACATGTGGATTGGTTATTTTCAATTACATGACATACACTACAAGTTTTGCTCGGATCACCCCTTCGCTCATCCATTGAGTTTCTTATACGACATGTTCGTGGTCAGCCAGACCTTCTTACACGCAATGGTGGCTTTGATTCGACAATTCCACGAGCCTCATCAAATGCGACCCAATATCTCATATCAAGAATAACATGAAATTCACCAGAATATGTGTTCTTATAGCTTTCTATATTATAGTACTGTGACACTACTAAATTATAGTCCATGCATACCGACCCAAGAGCACGAATAATATGAGGACATGAAAGATGATAAATAAGAGTATCTAAGCAT
Organism: Apostasia shenzhenica; assembly: GCA_002786265.1. Lineage (NCBI taxonomy): Eukaryota > Viridiplantae > Streptophyta > Magnoliopsida > Asparagales > Orchidaceae > Apostasia > Apostasia shenzhenica. The sequence goes on from KZ454678.1 coordinate 1,541,406, forward strand.
GTACAGTGATAGCTACTATTAGAAGACAAGGTGACTGCTTCTTTCCCAAAAATATAATTATTAACTTCCTGTTCATTGAAATTTATCCTAATGGGAAATGCACATGATTTAGCTTCTTCTGCATGCTTTCGTAACATTATTTGTACCTTAGGTACGTAGGGTGAAATAGCTTCGGACTTCCAGGCAACAACGTTCTCCTGCCGCTTCAAAAAAAGACCCACTGTGTGATATGTTGCACAAATAAATGCTTGAATGGGCAATCCACAGGCCTGTTTCAGAACACCATTGAAACATTCAGATGCGTTTGTAGTCATAGTACCGTATCTACAGCCTCCATCATGAATAAATGTCCATTTTTCAAACCCTCTATCTTCCAGCCACTTCTGAGCATCCGGATGTACAGCAGGAATATCTTGCATATGCTGGACAAAACTATCCCAAATATCAGTATTGCCCGCACTGTACATCTTATCACACATGGACTCAACTGCCTGAATACCTAGAGTCCGCAATGTCTTCTTAAAATTTTTTCTAAGATGACATAGATAATGTCGATGAGTAGCATGAGGCAAGACAGATGCTACGCCGCTCAGTAAACCAGAATGTTTGTCGCTAATAATACACAAATCTCTTCGTGTACATATTGGCTTAATTAGTTCGCACATTTTAGTTAGAAACCACTTCCACGAGTCATTATTTTCTGACTTAACCGCAGCTAATGCAAATGAAAAAACTCCGTTATTAGTGTCTTTGCCTAGAAGAAACGTCCCATCTATACTCAACACTGGCCGACAGAATTTTCATCTTTCAATAGATGGATCGAAACTCCAGAACAAACGTTCGAATTTATTTACTTGATATTTCTGTATCTCTCATATACAATTTCAAGCATAACTGCTGTTAGGCACTCACAATATCGGTACAAATTTTTATATGATTCTTACCGACCACTAAATATAGCCTTGATAGCCTTCCTTCGAGCATCCCATGTTTTCATGAAATTAGAAGTCGCTCGGATGCTGGGCGACTTCCATTCCATAGAAGTCGCCCGGCGCGCGGGCGTCTTCTGTACACTTCTATTTAACGGCAGCCCACTAACGGCCGTCAGAAACATGCTTTCTTTGTTAATTGTTTTTCTTAATTATGCTTATATTATTAATTAATTAATTAAAAATTCCTAATTTAAAAATTTCATCCCTATTTATTATAGTTTTTGAATTATAAAATTTTAATAAATTCAATGTTTTGTACTTTTATTAGCATAATAAAAAAAGTTTAATTAAAAAAATTAAAAATAAAATAAAATTATGTGATATATCTAATAATTAATTTTAAAATTATGCTAGAAATAAAATAAAATTACTAATTTTAATAAACTAGTCATTGACAGGTCATAAACGAATTAACCTGCCAGCCCATACTTGAGTGTCTTACATGGTTCATAATTAGGTTGACTAGTTTATGACCCAAACTCATCTATATAATATAATTTTAATAAGATTATTACTTTTATTAAACAGGGCAAACATCAAGACTCATACTTGATTTGTTTAATAAGGGGTCACCGAAGCCCGTCCTGTCAACCCAAATATTCTTAGAATAAACAAATATTCTAAGATTTTTTTTAAATAATTAACAAATCATAACTTTGTGGGTTTTAAATGTAAATAGAAAACTTTTAGTAAGTATTATTTTGGTGTTTTAAATGTAACTAGAAAGCTTTGTGGGTTTAATAAGTAATATTTGTGCTTTTTGGGATACAGAGCTTTGGGGGTTTAATCATTAATATAGGAACCTTTTGGGGGTGACAGGTAAATCCCCCAATAATTTAAGACCTACTTGGTTTCACTAATATTGAGTTCTTTGTTTGACATAACACATGCCTTGGATTCATCAAGTTATGTTCTACATCCAAATATCTAATTAGTTGTTTTATAAGAGGCTTTTAGGACTTTAGATTTTTTTGTTTGGAACCAATATTTTGTGCTTGTTCAACATGTGAGGTGACCTTCGCTTCAATTAAGGAGAGTATTATTCATAAAATAGAAGGATGGAAGGAGTGCTTACTATCGATTGAGGGAAGGATATTATGATAAAATCTATAGCCCAAGCTATTCCGACATATACCATGAGTGTTTTTAAGCTCCCCAAAATATAATTAGTTGACTTTGGTGGAGAATTCTTCTATAGCAAAAGAGTTGGTGCCAATGGGTTGAGCTGCAAAACGAAAGTTGCTGGAGGGTTGAGTTTTAAAAGTCTTACAATTTTTAACCATGCTATGTTACAGAAACAATGGTGGCGCCTCTTACATGATCAAAGCTCCTTAGTGTACAAAGTACTAAAATGGAGATATTTGTCGTCGGGCAATATAAAAGAAGCGACCTTAGGAAGGGATCTGTCTTATGTCTGGAGGAGTATTTGGGAAGCCTAACATGTGGTGGAAGAAAGTACTATCTGGCGTATTGGTGATGATAAAATTATGAAGATTTGAAAGAATAGGCGGATTACTAGACTTTGGAACTTCAATTCTTTTTATCTAGTTAAGCCTCTCAATGCTAGTCATATAGTATTTCTCAACTAATACTCAAACTTGCAGTTGGAATCTTCCATTAGTGGAGAAAAGTTTCTTTCAGGAGGATGTTCAAGCCACTGCAATATCTCCTTAGGGAATTCCCAGGTCCCAGATTGTAAAATTTGGGCCTTCCATCACTCTGATGCTTACTCTGTTTGCAGTGGATATAAATCCATTCATGAGTTCATATCGAATACAGGATTTCAAGTAGCTGACGTGAAACTGTCCACTCGTCAGTGCTTGGTATCCAGCAATCAAAATGACGAATTATGAAAATCGATTTAGAAAATGCACGTGCCAAGTAAAATAAAAATATTTCTGTTGAGAGCTGCACATAACTTCTTGCCCACCTTCTGCAATTTGCAGGCTCATCTAGTTATTATCAATTACCATTTCTGCTTGTCATCCCATACAAATGGAAGAATCAGTTACTCATGTATTGAAATAATGCAATTATGTGAGCAGTTTGGGCTGCTATGGGGCTTCCCCAGGAGCTGGCTGAACCCAGGTTTCTTTAGCGAAGCAATGGATAAGGGATGTATTGAATGATCCTATTAAATTCAAATCGGAATGCTTCTTGGTTGTCAGTTGGGCTATCTAGAGAGAGAAATTCCAAATTGGAGACAAAGTTAGATTGCCTCAGGATACTTATTTCTTTGCCTTAAACCTCCCTGAAGAATTTGAAATGGCCTGACTCCTAGAATTCTATTGGCTCAAAGAGCTTAGGAAAGTATGGACACCACCTTCAGCATCCACTATCAAATTAAATCTCGATGCAACTTTAAATGACGAGGGAGAATGTACGGGCTTGGGGGTTGTTGCTTGGGCCTCCCCAGGTGTTGTGAGTGCTTGCCTTGCCAACAAAGTCAAAGTAATGGACATTACTTTTATAGAAGAAACCTACGAAAACTTTTTATGGGAAAGTTGGGTGAGTAGCACCTTCAAACAACTGTCATCACAAAAAAAATCAAAATAATTACTTCTTTGCTATAGGAATAACATCTATTATAAAAAAAACCTTATCTATACTTTTACTTTAACTAAAGGACCAATATGCTTAATTCAAACACTAGAGGGTTCTATATACACATAATGACAAACAAGAGGGTTACTCTAATTACTTCTATATTGTGTTTATACATACAAAATTTTAAATATTGTAAATTAATTTTGGCTATGCTACTTACTTTGAAATTGACACTATTAGTGAATTTGCTTGTACGTTGACTTTTCTATCTTTGTGTTTGTGCTTCTATTTTACCATGACAGCCTGGTTTGCCCCTGGTACAACAATATTTGTTCCAGTTTGAGCAATTGGTTAAGGAACATTTACCTAAGTTAGGAGATCATTTTGCTGAAGAGATGATTAATCCAAGCATGTATGCTAGCCAATGGTTCATAACTGTATTCTCATACTCATTTACTTTTCCATTGGCGCTTCGAATATGGGATGTATTTCTCTATGAGGTTAGTTCTTATACCTTATGTTTATTCATATTATGTGTTTGCAAAGCTTAACTTTAACAAAGTTAATTTATCTATCCTTTGGATGAAGTTTTTTTTTTTAGAGTTATGTATGATGTGAAATAAAGTTAGGTATTATGTTGGGAAGTGTGAATTATGAGAAATTAGTTAGTTATTATTGTGGCATGTGTGTAAAATGTGAAATAAAATTAATTTTTTATTTTAAAATGTGTGATGTGAAATATAGTTAAATTTTAATATTAAAATTTGTATGTGATGTGATATACCATGTCAAAGTTATCCTTATTGACTTTAGCATAGTTGAACAAAAGTACCGTTAGTGAAGCCAAATTATTAGGAATCATGAGTTCACTAATCCAAAAAAGCTTGTTAATATGAATGAGAAAACAAAGCTGATTTTGATGATGGCGGCAAGCAATAAAGAATATCATGCAGGAGTTTTAGATTTAATTTTCTATGTATGATTCAGTCTTGTCATCTCGCTGATCCAATGAGGAATTTTTCAAGAACAAAAAGGTAAAAAATCAGTAAAATTTCAAAATTTTATGTTGTAAAATATTTGCACTATATTTCAAGTTATGGTTGCGACAATAGTTAATAATTTAATCATGTAAATCTATATTTTTTTACTTCTTTATTGTCATTCAATCCTAGTAAATGAAGATTTAAAAAGTACTTCAACTTCATATATATTAATAGCTGAATAGATTTTAAATTTTAACTTCTTCTTGATGCACATACTGGGTCTATGATGAAACGTGATCATTGGATCAAACTATTTCCAAGTAGAGGGTTGGAATGTTGACCGAGAGTTTAGTGGCAGCTGGATTTTTAAACCATGTTCAATCTTGATGATATGATTTGACACACATCTTGATAGGCTAAAAATAGGTAAGTCACTCCAAACTCAAGTAAATCTAGTCAACTTATTTATTTGATCTTGTTTAATTGACTAAAGTTTCTATCAACTAGATACCCTTATGCTTTCTGTGATTATCAACAATATCCTTTATGCTAGAATACATGCGGTATCATTTTTGAAGGTGCTATTTCTAAGTTCTTATCTTTGAATTGAGTTGAAGGTTGCGACTTTTATCATTTAGGTCTTTAGTAGTTTTTGGAGTTGACTCTGGAGGATACGACTAGTGATATATTGGAATAAGTATTTTGTGTTTGATCATGCAACTTCTAAGGTTTGTGACTACTTTTGGTATACTTCTGTATATGTTTACTTGTTTATAGTTAAATTTGGTTAAACTCAAATGATGAAATTTTTAGTTTGAGATTTGTATAGAATGTGAAATAAAGTTAATTTTTGTTTTGGGATTTATGTAGTATGGAAAATAAAGTTAGTTTTCAATATAGGATTTGTGTAGAAGTTAAATAATGTCATTTTTATCTTAAGATTTGTATAGAATGAAATATAGTTAGTTTGTCTTGGGCTTGATGACGTCTCAAGTTACTTTAACTAAGTTAAAATTAAATTATCCATGCTATATATAAAGGCCAAAGTTTGAGCTGGTAAAAAAAACTTGTCTTTTATTACAAATCAATTAGAGCCATCCAGCTTTAGGTAGATATGAATCAAAGCCGTCCAGCCTCTTCTTCATGCATTGCGCAACATAAACCGTCACTTGTTCTTTTAGTAAAATCAATCAAAGCATTCACCTTTAGATAGGGATGAATCAAAGCTATTTTGCTTCACTTTTATGCATCACTACATAAACTGCCACCTGTCATTCTCTTTTTACAGAAATTATAATTACAATGCTTCCTGTTTTTCTTAGACTTTGTCTCATGTCTTAATTTCTTATAATACATATAATAATTCAGTCCCTGATTTCTTCATGAAATTACGACTTGGCCCCTGGTTTCTCCTTGATTTTGTCTCAAATCATAATTCCTCACAATACAAATAATAATTTGGTCCTTTGAGATTTCTTAGCCTTAGTCTCGGGTCTCAACTTTTTGCTATGAAAATTATAAGTTCTCTAATTTTTTTTAGTCTACAGCATAGGTCGTACGAAATTATAATATAGTCTCCAAGTTTCTTTTAGCACTAGTCTTAGGTATGAAATTTTTAAAACAAAAATTATAATTTTATTCCTCAATTTCTTTGAGATTTAGTCTCAGATCTTAAGAAATAATAATTACAATTTCGTTCATTAAAATCTTACGTCTTTGGTCTTAATAAATTATAATTTAGTACCCTTATTTTTTATTTTTGGCCTTTAGTTGTATATGGTTTTGGGTTTGATGTTATGCCTACTTACGATTGCATGAGTCATTTCATTCAATTTGTTTGAAATAATAATGACTTACAGATTTAGCCGTGCAGCATTAGAAATTCTCATTATAGCTTATTTTGCAAATCTTGATGCAATATAGAGTTTCAAGATCCTTTTGTGAATTATTTATACCATGGGCCATGCATCATATGCATGGGCATTACTCTATTAAATTTTATATGTGATAATAAATAGGCTTAGGTGGTCCAGCTGTCAGTAATTTAACTTTAAAAGACCGCTTGTCTAACTCTACTTCTGGTGACAACATCTCGGTCTAGGGTTTGCTATAAAGTGCCAAAAGCTGATGAAGGTGAATGCGGTTTGCTTAATCTTCATTTAGGCGATGACTTTGACTTCTTCTCTTCTTCCTGAGCTTTGTCACATAGGTTCTATTAGAGTTTGGGAAGCTCGATGAGGACAATGGGACCTTGCGATAGGAAGTGCCGTCTGACGCTTTAGTCAACAGCAGTTTCTCCATCGTCACATTGCTGTGGATGGCATCTGCTGCTTGGGTGATTATAATTGGGTCTCTGAGGGTTTCCCTTTGACTGATCGTCATTTAGGCGATGACTTTGACTTCTTCTCTCCTTCTTGAGCTTTGTCACATAGGTTCTATTAGAGTTTGGGAAGCTCGATGAGGACAATGAGACCTTGCGATAGGAAGTGCCGTCTGACGCTTTAGTCAACAGCAGTTTCTCCATCGTCACATTGCTGTTGATGGCATCTGCTGCTTGGGTGATTATAATTGGGTCTCTGAGGGTTTCCCTTTCACTGATCTTCTTTCTTATTTTTCTTTCGATTTACTCTCCCTTTTACTGTTTCTCATTTCAATCTTTACAAGCCTATGAGGATTCTCTTTTTAAGTTGGAATTACCGGCTGAGGTTGTCAAAACTTCATCTGATGCAGAACAATCTGGCATTCTGAGGCTTAAGTGTGATCTTGTTCTAGGTATTCTTCTTAGATCTAACATCTGATGGTAGAATTTCTCTAAAGTTTGAGAAACTTTCCTTTTTTTTGGGTGCCTGATGCCACATAGCTGGGAGCTATATGCAGTGACCAGTGATGCTACGATCAGGCAAAAATTGAGCCAGATTTCTGGCCTTTCTCGTTTTGATAGGAATCTGTGGAATGGTTCTCGATCCATCCAAAGAGCCGGTTTGCGAGATTACATTTGTTTGGAAATTTTTTTTCTTTGTAGTCTTTCTATGAGAATGAGTAGCGAATAAGAAGTACTGTAAATGAACCATTAAAATTTACTTATTTACTAAATTAAAATGTATGTTATTGTCTTGAAAAAGCACAAAAGCTCTCCTTGTAGCATATTCTGCAAATCTTGATGCAATTCTAGACTTTTTTGAGTTTAATACTATTGTCTTTAATGCATTTGCTGAATTGGATCTTTTTTTCTTTTGTTTTCAACTTCTTTACTTTCATCAAAACAGGGTGTGAAAATTGTTTTTCAAATTGGATTGGCTCTGTTAACAGTCTGTCATGATAACTTGGTGAGTTTATTTTTTCAATCTGATTGACTAAGAATATGTGTAAATCTTGTTTCTATTTCATCACATTCCCTTTTCAGGTAAAGCTCCCTTTTGAGAAACTAATTCATTCTTTGCGCAACTTCCCTGAGGAAGCAGTGGATCCGGACAAATTATTGTCACTTGCCTTTTCAATCAAGGTTATGATCCACTTATGCTCATTGTTCTGGATGATCTTAACCCGAGAAATTTTATGTTCTGGCAGTTTTGCATGATGAATCATAAAACCCTTCTAAGATACCAAACGGCAATGGAAAATTAATCAAGAACCTGAAATTCTTGAGATTTATTTTATGAACATTAATTTATTTCTGGACTAGTTTTCCATTTGTGGAAATTCCCCCAATAATTAATAAATAATGTGTCATCTCAACTGTTCCTTTCAAGGCTAGGAAATCTCTACTTCCTCCCAAAGAATGCATAACAACTTGAAGTCACGATATAACCTGCAGAGGATGCTTCACTCTTTAGGCTAATCTAATTCCTTATGCAAATATCTTTAATGCTTGAAAAAAGACCATTTTGTTTACCATTTTAGTCTTGAAAAGAATGCACATGCATAGTTAGGCACTTCGTGAAGCACTTGTTCATTCTTTTAAGTGTAAATAGCAAGTAGGTCCCTGTTGTTTGATCGTATGTGCAAGTAAGTCTATTTTTTTGAAAATTGCTAATCTAATTCCTTCTTTTAGGAGGCGTTTGGTTCGATATTATCTTGATGTTATGTCATGTCATTTTTTGAGTAACAATTCTATAAATGTGCTCTTACAAGATTTTAATGATTAGTACATAAATGTGATATGAGAAGATTTTCGTGACATGTTATTCTACCTTTCCTCTATAATTTTCAGCCATATAAATTTTTCTCAAGTTTCATTATTTTACATCCCATCTTTATATTATTCTCCCTATTGAAGGTCACAAAAAGATTGGAGGAGCTGAAGCAAGAGTACAACAGACTGACTTCTAGTAAGCAGCTGAAGCAGGACTAAAAGCAAAGGAATTGCCTGCCAAACCATTGAATGACTGACTGCAATTCCCCGAAGGAGATGCCATTTGTTTTATGCATACAATTCATGCCTGAAGAGCAGAGGGAGATGCAAGGAGACTACAATTTCTTTGTACAATTAAACATTAAAACTGCAGTTTTTCGATCTCTAATTTGAAAGTAGTTTCAATCTTTCATGGTGCTTCTGATGTATTTTTTTTTTTAATGTAAGTTGAAAACTATCTTGTATCATTCCAATTTTAGGTGTATTTAGTTAAGTACAAATAAATGTTCAAAATTCCAATTCAATGCATTTTTTTTAGGTTCAATAAAGGATCATAACAATCATTGTTATAAGAGCTTTATTCCAGCTTCTGAGTTGAAAAATCTATTTTTCTCTATTATTTTTATTAAAAGATTGCAATGTAATTTTGATCTAATGATAAATATTAGGGTAAAGTTGAAGCTTCCTTTGGTTTATCTTTCAGGCTAGCCTACAATTTTTTACTCTTCCATTGAAGTCCATTTGTTCATTCAATCATTAAAATTGTCACTTTGACTTGACATAATAAGTTTTTTCATAAATTAAATGGTAAATCGACTGGAGCTAATCGAAATCTGATTATGTTCATGTTCAAACTTATTTTTGGCTATTGAATTTGTTTGTGAAGTAGCAGTCAAACTACCATCGAGCTTATAATACCTTTTATATCAAGCTTTGTATTGAGCTTTAATATCAAGCTATCTAAACCAGCCTATATCAACCACTAGCAATTTTATTTAATGAAAAATTTATCAACCATCTAATGTACATAAAATGAAAAATAAAAAACACAGCATTTCATGGGCAGCGATGAACATGCTCAATCATTTATTAAGCTTGATGAACGAATATAAACAAATTATTATCATGCTAAGTATAGATCAAACTTGTTAAAAGCTTATGAGTTCATTCTAGTTGTAAAGTTTTCACCGAGGTCTCTGAGTTTAAGGGTTATTATCACACAGGTTCACGTTTTTAAAATTATATCTTCAGGTTCAAAAATATCATCTGGGTCCCTTTTTTATTTTTTATTATTTAAAAATATAAAAATTACCATTATACCCTTACCCTCCCTCTCTCCTCCAGATCCGGCAGCCGCACAGCACCGCGCCCCCTGCGCAGCCGCACGACACTGGCCGCCTGCAGTCACGCTGCGCGCAGCGGCTCCAGCGGCCCGGTTGCCTCGCCGGTCGCACGGCGCGCCGCCAGAGCTCGCCGCACGGCCGGCGAGGCAACCGGGCAGCTGCGCGCCGCGCGGCCGTAAGAGGCGCGGGGCCGCGCTGCTGCTGGATCTGGAGGAGAGAGGGAGGGTGAGAGGAAGGGTAAGTGTAGAATAGTAATTTTTATATTTTTTAATAATAAAAAAATAAAAAAAAGGACCTAGATGATATTTTTGAAAACCTAGAGACCCCGAAGATATAATTTAAAAAACGTGGACATGTGTGATAATAACCCTTAAACTCAAGGACCTGGGTGAAATTTGCCCTTAGAATAATTAAGGGTTCCTGAGAATGTGAGCCACGTAAACGTTTTCACAATAAATGGAAGTATAGTTATATAGGCGGTTTACATAAAGGATGTTCAAAGTTACCAAAAGTTGATAAAAAAGCATTCTTTCCGAAGTTCATTGAGCATCAGTCTTGCTTATCATAGTCGAGCACTGCCTTCTTGGGCTCTAATTGAGACTGTTGCTCTACAACATTCTACAAGATAGATAATAAACAATAAATAAATTAGAACAGTTACCTTACCCTAATGGAAAATCAAATAAAAAGGTATTAAAATATAACATCAGAATTATGATTGAGTTTTTTTACATCTAGTTATGGTTTTAGTGACTGATCCCTGATCCCCAATATAAATAAGAATTCCATATTATCAAATAAGGTTTGCTATATCCTAGGATCAACAATTTCAGATGATATCCAAAAATAAATGATATCTATGTGCATTATACGTTTATCCCCAATAATATTTAATATCACAATTCCATCAAGTCAAATTAGGTTCAACAAATACAAGATATGATTTTCAGGTCAAAACCAAGTTCTTTTAAAACACAATTTCAATATTTCAATTTCAATTTCAACGGATCAATAGTTTCAATTTCAATAAGTTTCATTTTTATGTCAAGCTTTTCAAAATACCAATATATAGCTCTACTAAAATAAAACATAAATTAAAGATCAGTTTAAACTATTAAAAGTATATCTAAAAATTTATAAAATATACAGTCTAGTCTTATTACCGTGTGTTTCGTGAGTTTCAACCGAAACTAGTTTAGTCGAAACTCTCCGAAACAAAGATAATTTCAGCTGAAACTGAAAAAGTTCCAGCTTTCCATAAATATGTTGGCCAAGACCAGATAGACAAACGACAATAATTTTAAATCCGTGGGGCCAAACTAGTAGTGAAAATAAAGCTAAATTTTACAAGAGCTTGGAATTCAGCTCTATATCTAACAGCTGGATCCATTTGGATAAAGAAATAAAATTATACCTGGACTCCTTCACTAGGTGTGGGCTTGTATGGACAAGCTGGAGGAGCCCTCACGGGCTTTCTGTAATCCCAACCGAAAGCCCTATACACCTTAGCCTGTAATGCAGCAAATATTCATTAAGAAACAGATCTAGCGTGCACATTGCTAGATTTCAATCTTAAATGGCATAGAAATGATAGGAAATAAAATTATTCAAGTTTGAATCTAAATTCCCTTTCATTTCTATCCCATTGATCTTAACAAGATAGATTTTTCACCCCCCTTCCCCACTACCCACCACTTTTTTTGTTAAAAAGGTTGATAATACAGAAGTGTAGACACGAAGAGATGTTAAGATAATGCATACAAGTGAGAGTTCTTCTTCCCCCCCTAATATTTGAACATGTTTTTATTGATATTAATATAAAAAATTATGCTAAAGCTAGGGCGTTCTGCAACAAACAATGCATGGCATTGCCTAATACAGTAGAAAATATACAAAAGCCACTACATCGATTTCAGGGTGTAGTGCTAACTTAAGGTTCTCATATTATAAATAAATATGAATAAAGAAGTTAGTCCAATAATAGGATAAAACTAAGCACTTGAAATATAAGAATCTTGACAGGTAAGTTAATTGAGTTGATGGGCATTATAATCTAAAGGTGATTAATATTTTGTGCTTTTAAAAAATGAAATGAGTGGAGAAGAAATCAAAGAAATTAATTGCTTAGGCTTCAAGCTGGGTGTAAAAATAGAACTAGAAATGAAGTATAATTTTGAATAAGAGTTTAAAAGATCATATAGTAGAAATAAAAAAATGGTGATATAATTATAATTTAAAAAATTATAATCAATTGAAGATTAAGTAGGTTTGGATGCAAGTATAAACGAAAAGTTTTAGAATAGTTTAGAAGAGTTTGATATAAAAAGAAAACTCAGAAAGAAAAACATTTATCAAAGTAGATCAAAATGTGCATATTTAAAGTATTGCTGAGGAATTTAATAGAAAACATGGCCTGTTATTTTAGAAAGATTAATAAAGTAAATAAAATCATTTTAAAGTTTTCTTTGGCTTATGATTTAATAATTGCTAAAACTTTATAAGAAAAGGGTGAACGTATTATAACTTATAAAAATGAGTCTTCAAAAATACAAATTAATTCTTTTTTTATTAAAAAAAATAAAATTAGTTGAATTGTAAAGATTAAAAGATTATTCCAAGTGAAGACATTACCCAGTATCATTTATTGATCTTAGATTTGATGTTAGAGCTAGAAAGGGAATAGTAAACTGAAACAATGCCCTCAAGCTTTATGACGAAATCTAAAAATTGAGAATAGAAATATCTTTCAAAAATGGTTCTAGAACTCAGGCTGAGAGATATTGAGGAAAAAACAAATCTTGTGTGGCAGACGAAAGCTAATTACATCTACAAAGTGACATGAAAATGCCGGAAAAAAAAGAAACATTCCAAATAATAAAGATGTGTTATAAAAACTAATTTAAATGCAGAAACAAAAGAAAAATTTGGAAAATATATGATAGCCCAACAAAAGTTTAAAAAAGCAATTTTTAATACAAATAATGTGGCTTTCGAAGACCTATATAAAAAATTAGACATTTAAAAAGGAGAAAAAACACATACAAATTTTTGATTGAAGTAAAAATTGTAAAATGCATAAGAATAGAGATGAGAAAGTACTTTTCAATTAAAAAGACATTTAAATATAGATGAATAAGTTATTTTCATAGACTTGTCAATGAAGATTGTGACAATGACTGATCTAAGTAAACTAATCATATAAATAGAAAATAAAAATTACACTTACATCTAGCGTGTTAGGAAAGCTAAAGCTTGGGAGGTTTTAACTTTTAAGAAAGATAAAATGTAAAAAACAATAGTACCGGATGACATTTTAATAGATGATTAGAAATGCATGGGTGATAATGGAGTTTTCTGTCTCAATAGACTATTTAATATAAATTTGAAGATTAAACTGATATCAAATGAATGGATATCTTAATACCTATTTATAAGAATAAAGTGTCGTACAAGATTGTGCCAGTTATAGAAAAATTGAATTAATGAATATCATAATACAACGGCATCACAGAATTAATTCAATTTTATATCAAATAGATTTACCATGAAAACTATTCATTTGTTGAGAAATTTAATAAAAAGATTTAGAGAGAAAAAGGAAGCCAAATCCAAGTGAGAAACTATAAAGAACACTAAATAGAAACAAATTCCTTCCAACTCCTACCACTTTGCTGCCTTGGAGGAGGTTCAGGAGCCAATGGAGGCCATTTCAATGAAAATTTCTGTTGCCAAAAACATGCAGAAATCTGCGACAGTAGTGCAGAAAAGCTCATGAAGAGCAGAAGGTTTGTAGATCAGATCCAAAGCAAGGCCTTTACCAATTCTGAGCAGAAAAACGTTGTTTAGAAGTCTAGTAACAATGCTAGTGCTAGTCAACAATTGTCCAAACTCAATTCATTTTACATTTTAAGTGAAATCTCTGCAGAAGTAATGGAGGAGATACCCGAAGAAGTGTTGGAGGATATGATGACAACTTAGGAGGAATTAGAAGCTGGAGCACCTTCAACAAAAGTAGCAGACAGTCCCTTGAAATTTGCTATAATGTTTGCCAAGAAGAAGCAGAAGCCAAACCAGGCGAATGCTAAACCTAATACTCCTAATGTGGATGCTAAACCAGGCTGGGTTGCAGACCTTAACTATGGGCACTAAAGTAGGTTAGGACAAAGAGACAATACATCAATTGTGTTGGAGATGGTGGATGCCATTGCGAGAATCCTGGGGGAGGAGACTGCAATTAGAACTAAAAATTTAAGCCCTGTTTGGCGCGAAGACCAAAATAGTACTAGTTTAAAAAACAACAATAATAATAAATAAATTTTTCTAATCATTCTATACAAATTCTAATATAAACAAATATTATTTTATTTCATATACTCAATGATTTTCAATAAAAATATCAACTTTATTTCACATCCTAGACCAAAATACTAGATTTGTGTAGATTTTTAGTATTTTGGTCTAGGATGTGAAATAAAGTTGATATTTTTATTAAAAATTATTGAGTATGTGAAATAAAATAATATTTTTTATATTAAAATTTGTGTAAAATGATTAGAAAAATTTATTTATTATTATTATTGTTGTTTTTTAAACTAGTACCATTTTTATTCATATTTTGGTCCTCGCGCCAAACAGGGACTTAGAGTTTCCCAACTGCAATTGTTGGATGGAGGAAGGACAAAGCGTTGCTGGAGGAAGCCCTATTGATGTGAAGGCAGTGAAATAGGCTACTGCAACCAAGGCCAGGAATGCTGAACTTGAAGGGAATAATGCTAGAAACAGCAGGGCTTTCTCTACTACCAATTTTTTTGCAGGTGATGACACAGCGCTGGAAGATCTTGGAGCTGCCATAGCATGTACCAACACCTGGTTACCTAAGATAATGGAGGAGGGGATGGTTGACATGAACGGATCAAACATGGATGCAGCTGGGCACAACAGTTTGGAGATCTTTATTCAGCCCTATGGAGCCCAGGTATTGAATGCTTGATGTACCTATAGCACTACCATCAGTGCCACTCTATCCCACATTTGAAGAGCATGCAATGCTAAAGTTCACACCAAGCCTCCTCCCTTTACGGCTGTGATTGCAACCTACATCAAAGTCTTGTTGAACTCGACTGATTCTGAATCCGGTTTGTGGTTGTAGACCTTAACTATGGGCACTGAAGTAGGTCAGGGTAGAGAGACGATATATTTGTGTTGGAGATGGTGGATGCCATTGCGAGAATTCTGGGGCAGGAGACTGCAATTAGAGCTGAAAAATTTAGAGTTTCCCTACTGCAATTGCTGGATGAAGGAAGGAGAAAGCGTTGCCAGATGGAGAAGGCCATATTAATGTGAAGGCAATGAATTAGGCAACTGCAAATAGGGCCAGGAATGCTGAACTTGAAGGGAATAATGCTAGAAACAGCAGGGCTTTCTCTACTACTAATTTTTTTTGCAGATGATGACACAGCGCTGGAAGATCTTGGAGCTGCTATAGCAGGTACCCTTTGAATTCATAGGAGCATTAGAAGTTGCAAAAATTAGCACAACGGTGGAAAGACGGAACATATGGAGTCTGGATAGAGGGTGATTTTGCATTTGTTGTCCCGAATATCCTTCAAGCTACTAGAAAAGGCACACTAGATAGCATCTTCTCTCATACTGGTAGAATTTTATATTCCATTGGAAGTAATAGAATTATACATATATATATAAAACCGCCAACCAGGTGGCTGATTTTATAGCTTCATTTGCTTGTAGTGATGATATAGTGTAGGATGTGGGAATGTCCCTCCCACATGATTTTGCGCAATCATTGAGGATCTCATTTTTTGTAATTAATGAATTGACAGTTTTATGGTATTATGGGTCATGGATGATTTTCAAAGGACAAAAAAAAGGAAGGGATAAAAAGAGAAGCCACCATAGAACCAAGCAGATATGAAAAAGAATCACTTCAGGCCAAGAAGCTGCTAATTCAGACTTTGATTCCATGCAGTATGCAGGAAGGTGTGAGCTTTAAGGAAAGGTAGTAGAGGATCAAAGCAATTCAGCTACTTTTTAGAAAACAGAACAGAAGAGGATGCATTTTTTTTTTTTGAAGAAGAAGAAGTAGAGGATGGATTCGAAGAACCTTCAGGGTGTCAAGATAGAAAGGTACCTTAAAAGTTATGATTCATGTGGTTTAGAGGCATTCCAAAAATTTAAGAAATAATTTGCACAATTGAGCATGGGCTGAGATCTTACTGCTCCACATCCAGGTCTCAATCAGTAAAGAAGGGCTAAAATATGCCGCTCATAACCTATGTCCCAGTTTCACACACACACACGTGACTGACATTTACTATTGGTAGAAAAACAAATAATAAGGTTTAAAAAACAGAGCTAACTAAAACTCAACAAGAGATAACACTAATCTTCCTCATCGCCATTTTAAAATGACCATTTGGAATCAACAATATTGAATATCTGGTATAAGTTGTCTATATATGCAAATGAATCATGTTCATAGTCCATTTCATCTTGCTAGTTTAGTCTATCATTTTCAATCAATTATTAGATGTTAATCGTCTTTACACCCAAAAAATTACATGAAATTATTCGTGTTGTTGAAGTGCCAAATCTAAAAATTAATCCAAGAAGCACTCATTTGAAGCACCAGATTTCCTAAAATAAGAGACACCACTATGACACAAAACAGGCAAAAGCATATAACTATATAAGTAATGAGTAAGCTTGTGGAGAAACACCCTTTGAAAATATGAATTTGGACTCAGAAGCCAAATGCACAACTAGGAAAACAGGACGTAAGAATCCAAATTACATGCAAAAAAGACAAAACAATGCAGCAGCACAGGTTGCAACATAGAATTCCACATGCCAAGTTTCATCCACCAAAGCAAACCTTTCTGTCAGACTGGCTTCTGAATGGCAACCATGAAAGATAATCCAAGACGAAATTATGATCAATATCAATCAATCATTCAATGGATAATGCAAGAGGAATTTGATTACCCTCAAAATATACAAGAGACACAGCAGATATTAACACAAGAACCCCAAAGCAAATATATGAGCTTTAGATCAGATGTGGAACGAGAACTTTAAACTCTAGAACAAAACCTACTAGGACAGAGCCAAAGTAACCACAGGAAAACGGGATGTAAGAAACTAATCCCCAAATTACATGCAAAAACGTCAGGATCAACAAAAGAAATCCAGGCTGTAACTTAGAATCAGACATCTCAAGTTTCGTCCACCAAGGAAAGGCTTTCTTTTATTAAGCAGTTTTCAAGATCAGACCGATATTAGCACAAATCAAATATCAAACAGATACCAAAGGGGATATGCATCAATCCTTCAAAATTAATAAGATTACCGAAAGATAAAAGTACAAGCTCCCCAAAATAAGACCATAGAAACCATCGATCATGGAAGAAAACTCACAAGGATGAAGTCGACCAGCCGCGGCAAGGCGTTCACCAGCGGGATGAGGAAGAGAGGCAACAGGCAGGCCAAACACACCTGGTGCCGATCGAATTCAGTTGAAAAGGGCCAAAAGAAAAATCAGTCTATGAGTAATAAAAAAGTATAACAGAATCTGGATCGCGATGAGATCGATGATCTAGATGGAGAGAAAAGACTATAGAGGAGTTAGAAGAAGAGGAATCACCATTCTTGCAGGGTTTCTCCTTCTCGCCGCGACGCCTCGGATCTGCGCGCCGATGTTCGCTGTAGCACAGTTTCTCGAAAAATATATTAAAAGAAAAATTACACATTGACCCCGGTATTTCTAGGCCTGTCAAAGGCTATGTCCTGATCCGGTCGGGCCTGATTCACCACTCATGACGGCTCCGGTCTAATTTTGAAATTGTACTTTTAGGGCCCGATTGGATAGAGTGGGTTAGTTGAGTTAATTGAGTTAACTTAAATTATTTCACCAAACATGTTAAAGCACATGTTATTACCCTTGGGTTAACAAATCCAGCGGGCTTCCCTTAACCCGCCTACCCTTGGGGTTAGCTGCCCCATCTGCGATGCTGGGGTAAGGGAGGAGTTCGCGGATCGCGCGGTATCTCTTGCGCGCGAAGCCTTCATGAGTGGTTGGTGGAAGGTTCTCTGCGCTTTCATGCTGGATGATGGCGTAGCATCAGGCGCGGCGTCAGGCGCGGTCTTCCGCTCTGAATCGTAAGTCGGCGGAGTGCCTCTCCGGCAGCGGCGAGTTTCTAGTTTGGTGACGGTAAGTTCTGCTGGTTTTCTCTGCGGTGGAATCAGGTAATTGTTGTTCCCAGGGGTGACGCAGTAGACTCCCTCTCCCCTAATTCTAGATCTCACTTTTATCTGTTCTTTCCTTTGACTTGGTGGATCCCGTCTGCCCTAATCCAATGTTACCATTCTCATTATCATACCTGTGGCTGTTCACTTCTCAGAAAATTTCTTGAGGGCTGATTTTGCATTGTGATAAGTTAGTTTTGTTTTTATATAACCCATGTTACCATTCTCATTATCATATTCCCTTCGTTCACTTCTCAGAAAATTTCCTGAGGGCTGATTTTGCATTGTGATAAGTTAGTTTTGTTTTATATAACCCATGTTACCATTCTCATTATCATATTGTCTTCGTTCACTCCTTAGAAAATTTCCTGATGGCTGATTTTGCATTGCGATGAGCTGGTTTTGTTTTATATAACCTATGTTACCATTCTCATTATCATACTTATGGCTGTTCACTTTTCCGAAATTTTGCTAAGGGCTGATTTTGCATTGTGATGAGTTGGTTTTATTTTATATAACTCATGTTACCATTCTCATTATCATACTTGTGTCTGTTCACTTCTCAGAAATTTTCCTGAGGGTTGATTGTGCATTGTGATGAGTTTGTTTTGTTTTATATAACCCATGTTACCATTCTCATTATCATATTGCCTCTGTTCACTTTTCAGAAATTTCTTGAGGGCTGATTTTGCTTTGTGATGAGCTTGTTTTATTTTATATAATCCATGTTATCATTCTCATTATCATATTTGTGGCTGTTCACTTCTTTGAAATTTTGCTGAGGGCTGATTTTGCATTGTGATGAGCTGATTTTATTTTATATAACACATGTTATCATTCTCATTATCATACTTGTGACTTTTCACTTCTCAGAAATTTTTTTGAGGGCTGATTGTGCATTGAGATGAGCTTGTTCTGTTTTATATAACCCATGTTACCATTCGCATTATCATATTGCCTTTGTTTACTTCTCATAAATTTTTTGAGAGCTGATTTTGAGGTGGTTTTATTTTATATAACTCATGTTATCATTCTCATTATCATACTTGTGGCTGTTCACTTCTCAAAAATTTTGTTGAGGGCTGATTTTGTATTGTGATGAGATAGTTTTGTTTTATATAACCCATGTTATCATTCTCATTATCATACTTGTGGCTGTTCACTTCTCAGAAATTTTTCTGAGGGTTGATTGTACATTGTGATTAGCTTATTTTGTTTTATATAACCCATGTTATCATTCGAATTATCATATTGCCTCTTGATGAGCTTGTTTTATTTTGCATGTGTGCTTGGTCTTCTATTTATTTCTGAATGTTATGGTTCATCTTATCAGTGTCTCCAAGTTTTAGCATTCTCTTCCAATTGCTTTGCTTTTCTGGTTTTTTAGTAAGTTTACTTTTTCTCAACTCCCATTTAATGCTGATGTTCTACTACAGCTAAATAATAGTTTGTATATGAATAGATACTACACTTTTATCTTTAGGTATTACACTTGCACTTGTAGCTTTTCTGAAATATGGGCAATGATGGATTTCTCATTTAAAAAAAAGTAGTTTTGATAAATTTTAATGTGATTTTATTCTACATGTCAATTACCCTTGGTATCCAGGTGGAGAGGTAAACAATAAAATGTTATGTTTTTTGCCGATTCAAGGTATCGTAATTGATATACATAATTCTGAGCCCAATAACATTCTCATTATCATATTGCCCTATGATGCTTATTATCTTACTGTTGTTGATGTATTTCATATGACCCATAGTCATGTTGACATGCTGATTAGCTGGATTTGATTTTATATAACACATGTTACTCCTTCCATATTCATGGTACTCCATAATGCATGTCATTTTATTATTCTTCTATTACTTATATTTTTATTTTTATCTCCATTAAGACAATAAACATCATAGGGCAATATGATAATGAGAATGGTAACATGGGTTATATAAAATAAATCAAGCTCATCACAATGCACAATTAGTCCTTAGAAAAATTTTTGAGAAGTGAACAACCACAATTATGATAAATTATGATAATGAGAATGGTAACATGAGTTATATAAAATAAAACCAACTCATCACAATGCAACATCAGCCCTCAAAATTTTTTTTGAGAAGTGAACAAGTACAATTGCAATGCTCTATGTAATTCCAGAGAACTCATGGAATTGATGTTCTTCATGGTTTTTGGAAATTGCTCGGGAATCTTGATGCTTCTGTTTTTATTAGTTAGTGTGTTGGATAATTATCTTCTTTAGTTATATTTCGTGATTACAGCAAGGGCAATTTTGAATTACATATGCTCAGATACTACACTTGTAATTATGAATAATTACTACACTTATATGCTCAGATACTACACTTGTACTTATAGTTCTTCAAAAATATAGGCATTGATGGATTTTTCAGTATTAAAAAAAATAAAAAGATAGCTATGATAAATCTTAATGTGGTTTTATTTTACATGTCAGTTACCCTTGGTATCTAGGTGGAGAGGTAAATATAAAAATATTATGCTTTTTGCCGATCTAAGGTAAATAATTTTGAGCTCACTATGAAGATTGTAATTATCAATGAAGAGGCAAAGGTTACTGTCATTTCCCTGTCATGAAGTAATGTCCTAATGAGCTGATAGGTAAAGATTTTATTTTTTGTTATTCACTTATTTAACATATTATTTTTCTGATTTGAGTTTATGATGTCTGTTACTCTTGGTATCACGGTGGAGATAAAAACATAAAACTTTATTCGTATTAGGCATATGAACTTCGAATTCTGATGTATGGGTCAGAGGAAGATACCAATTAGAAAATCCTCTTCAAACATGTCTACTGACGAACTGGACCAGCATGTTCACGAAATTAGTTAGATGAATAATTTAAATACAAAAATTGGTAGAAAAATAAGAGATCCAAATTACTCTGGCGAAGAAAGATATGTCCTAATTTTACTAATTTCTGAAAAACACAACAATAGAGATGTTGTCCATAGGAATCCAACGCAGTTGGCATGAACTGAAATAAGTAAAGTCTACAACACCCAAGTAGCTAATAAAAAAACAGTGCAATAACTTAAAGACGCCTAGAAAACTTTGTAAAAAGGAATATTTTCAGTGCAACAACTTAAAGACGCCTGAAAAACTTTGCAAAAAGGAATATAGAAAATATCAAGAACTCGCTGGGCGTAGCGGATGGTGCTGAGATTGACAACTTCATTTTTTGTATAATTTTGGGTGTTGAAGATTATATTATTTTTGTGATTGTATAACAAACTATAAATTATGTCATGTTGTTTGAAGTTTGTTATTTCTATATTTGCTGATTATATTATGAATTTGAAATATCGTTTTGTTATTTTTTGCCTCTTCTTTTGTTTACTATCTTGGGTTAAACTATTAATTTGCCAAACAGAATTTATACTTATCTCAGGTTAATCTAAGTTATCATCCAAATAGAAAATCACACTAAACCCCTTACCCTAGCGGGGGTAAGTTATTAATGGGGTAAGCTACCCCGGGTTAGCTCATCCTACCCCCGATACAAACGGGCCCTTATTGTAATATACTAATTTAAATTATTAATTATTCTTTAAAAATTAATTAATTACTTATTATATTATCAACCAATCAATTTTAAGTATAAATAAAAATATTAAAAATAAATAAGTATTCAACATTATTTAGTTTTATAAAAAAATTAATTTTAATATACATAATTTTAAATCAAGATCATGAAAATTATATATATGTTAGATTCAATTTATAATTATAAATTATATTTATGGTAAATTAAAATTATATGTGTAAAATAATATTAAAAAAATGAGATCTAACATTTTTAAGATAAAGTTTTCCACCTTTTTCTCTAAATATATATGTACATATCTGTCCACAGCTAAATACACTCAAATAAACTAACACTACAAAATTTAACTTAATATTATGGGTAAATTACATCTAAATTCTTGAGTTTAAAGAATAATAACACATAAATTTATAATTTTAATTTTTTAACAAAATTCTTTATTTTGATATAATTATCATGTTAGTCCTTTTCTATTTTTAATATTAAAATATTTTAAAATATCCATTTTACCTCCCTCCCTCCCTCCGCAGGTGGAGGCGTCGGCCGCCAATGGAATGTGCCGCCGCCTCTCTCCTCTCACGTGATCTCCCCTCTTTCCCTCTCCTCTCTCCTCTTACCCCCTCCCCTCCCCTCTCCCTCTTCCTATCCCTCTCCCTCCCTCCGTCGCGGAAGCATTGGTCTCCAGCAAAGTGTTTTTGTCGCCTCTCTCCTCTTATCTGATTTCCCCTCTCTCTCTCTCTCTCCAATTGGTGGATACGTTAGTTGTCGGCGTTGCCGTAGGAGAGGGACTGCGGAGATGCCCGCCTCTCCTCTCCCTCTCTTTCTCTAGATCGGGAGAGAGACGGAGAGGAGAGGGCGAGTTACTCTGCCGACAGCTGACAGCTCCACTGGTGGGAAGGAGGGGGAGAGAGAGATAGGATACCGAGTGAGAGGAGAGGGGAGAGAGATAGAAATAAAATGTGTATTTTAAAATATTTTAATACAATTTTTTTTTAAAAACTCATATAATAATTATATTAAAATAAGAAGTAAATGTTAATAATTTAAAATGATGAAGCTGATGTAATTTACCCTACAATTATTTTGAACGGGAAAGCCCCGCGTTCGAAGGGCGATCCATAAATTTCTCCACCTTTTTCTCTTCCAATATATAAATCCCTTTCATTCCTCAAAATCGATCTCCTCTCTCTCTTCCTCCTCGTCACCGCTAGCATTCTCCTGCAGAAGAAAGAAAGGGCGAGAGATAAGATGAGCGGATCCAAGCTTCCGCCGGAGTTCGATCGTATCTTCCACCGCTTCGACGCCAACGGCGACGGGAAGATCTCCTCGGCAGAGCTCGGCGAGGCGCTGCGGCAACTGGGATCGACCTCGCAGGACGAGATCCACCGCATGATGGCCGAGATCGACACCGACGGCGACGGCTACATCAGCTACGACGAGTTCGCCGCCTTCTGCCAGGCAAACACCGGCCTCATGAAGGACGTCGCCAAGATCTTCTGATCCCGTCCGTGACTCCATGTAATCGATCTCTTCAATGACTCTTCGATCGATCGCTTCCGTGCTGGATTTCTCCGAGTTGAGTTCCCTGTAGCCTTGATTTTTTTTTTTTTTTTTTTTTTTATAATTTTGTGAAGGTTCAATTGATGGCTCTCTGTTCATTCCTTTTTTAACAATTCTAAACTACTGGTTTAATCCAGTCTATGTTGTGTAATTCATTCCGTCAAAGACATTAAAATCTGTTTTACCGTGCAATATTGATGCCAAAATTATCAATAGTGGAATTTTTGCTCAAACATTGATTAAAAATCAAATTAAATTTTGAATCAAGATTTACTTGATTCAAGCTAACCAATTAATAAGCCATTTTTCTAACTTAAGATTTTTATTAGTTCAAACTTGAGTTGACATTGGAATAAATCAACCTGCTCAAAATCCCATGAATTAAAAAAAGTTCATATATATATATTTTTACATATTATTATTCATGTTAGTATGTTAGTTTTTTTTTATAATGACCTAATAGATGACTACATTAAAATTTTCTCTATTATGATTTTTATTTAAACTTTATTTATGCAAATTATTTTTTATTTTTATTTCTAACTATTAGATTAAGATGTCATGCATCATTTAAACTAATTGAACGAATAAATATATTTATACATAATATATTAAAAATTAGATCAACTTGACTCGATTAATCTTGAATCAATTAATCTTGAATCAATAATAAACAAGCCAAGTCTAGTTCGAATTAAGAAAAATTAAATTCTTTTTTCTTATATTTTGAATAAGATTAAAATTAAATTAAAAACTTTCAATTCAGTCATAAGTTACAATCGAATTAGCTTGAAATCAAATCATAAGCCCTCTTCATTGTCTTTAACAAGGTTTCTTCTCAAAAACTCATGTCCTGCTATGATTGATAATAAGACTTCTTTGCCTTTCAAATGATCTTTTAATAAAACCTAATATTTGCACTATCACGACATTTGTTGGTAGCATCGACTCATGGACTACATGCAAGGGTGAACACTTTACTAGATAGATATGACTTAAGAGTCATCACTTCACTATATAAGTCTACAGTGCTTCAATGAAAATGATCATACATACATGCCAAGAGGAATTGCTTCAAGCTTTCAAACTTTTAGAACTACATTTTTGTACTAAATCTTATGAAACTTCTCAGTTTAGTACGAGGATCAAAATCAGGACTAAAATAATACAGTTTAAAAAATAATTATAATAATAATAAATAAATTTTTATTATATTCTATACAAATTTTTATATAAAAATATTAATTTATTTCACATACTCAATTATTCTTAATAAAACTATCAACTCTATTTCACAAACTAAATCAAAATACTCAAATAAACTAATATTTTTATATTAAAATTTGTATAAAACGTAATAAAAATTTATCTTTAGTTTATCTTGGTCTAGCTAAGGGGACCCCGCTGATAATTATCTTTTGCCTTTCAATTTGATTACTTTATCTTTCTGTACTCGAGTATAAGGTTACCTTAGGAGACCTTCCTGGTATTTGAGCTGATGTAATTATGTCTTGAGATTAATAAAAATATTTTTTTTCTTATAATCTGTCTTGTGATTTTGACTGTAAGTCACCCCTTATTTTATGGATAATTGGTCCATAAAAATGATGGTGTAATAGGTTGGTATCAGAGCATAGATTATAAGTAACTTTAGATCTATCTTAAAAATTTTACTTTACCCATTAACCTTATGCCTTTGATTTCAGGAAAAACCTAATCACCCACCTTGTTGAGTTTAAAACCTAATCGAAAGAGAATCCTGAAGCAAGCCCTACATTATCTTCAAAACCCTAATGTACCCAAGCTTAGTTGTGAGAATCTGCTGTCTACTTCGCTAGCATATAATAGTATTATCTAAATAAAATATTATTTCTATTTATCTTTGTACTTATAAATATTACTTATTAGATGAGAATGAAATCTCAGGCTGATTCACTATAAAATGAAACTAATGAAAATTGCGAGAATAATATAATGATCTTCACAAATGCTCCATATATGCATTTCTGAAAAGAAAAACCACCTTAGTTTGCGGGAGGTCCAGATCCTCTAGTTACAGAGCAATGGATCGATCGATTTGAAATAATTTTTGATTTTATTGAGTGCTCTGGTGATAAAAAGACTAGCTTTGCTTCGTATACGCTGACCGGTGAAGGTCGTAAGTGGTGAAAGTTTTCAACTTAATACTGAATTTAAATATCTCAAACTTGTTTTCTGGAAAAGATTTCGTGAAAACTTCTTCCAATAATATTTTACCCATGCCATTAAAAGAAAAAAGTTACGTAATTTTATTTATCTAAAGCAAGGTTCCATGTCTGTCATGGAATACGAAGCTGCATTTATTACTCTTTCTGATTATGCCCGTCATCTAGTCGTCGATCCACAAGAAAAGGCGAAGAGATTTGAGGATGATCTGCGGAAAGACATCCAGAAACAAACAAATATTATGAGGATTTATGACTATGCTAAATTATATCAAAGGGCGCTGATCGCAGAGCAAAATATTAATGAAAATCGGGAGTGGCGTGAAAAGAAAAAGCACTGCCATGAGCAGGCTAAAAAGCATGAGAGAAGTTTCGAGAAGAAAAGAAAGGAAGAAGGGATGCCGACGGATAGTGGTGCAAAGTATCAGAATTGTGGAGGTCATCATCTTACTTTTAAATGCCGTAAAAGTAGCAGAGCTTGCTTTAGATGTGGTAACAAAGACCATTTAGTGAAAGATTGTCCTGTGACATCGAAGCCTAATACAAACTCCAAGCCACAAGCTCAAGCTCGAGTTTTCGCTCTATCTAACTCGGTCGTTACAGGTACTATCTATATTTTTGAATTACCTGCACAAGTATTATTTGATTCTTGATCTACGCATTTATTTATTTTGCCTGAGTTTGCAACTTCTATGAAGATTTCGTTTGAAATGCTAGATACACCTTATATTATAAATACGGCTTCAAAAGAAATTTTAACTAGTAGGATAATATACTCAAACAGTGAAATATGCATCGGAGACCACATTCTTCCTGCAAATTTGATTATCCTTGCTATGAAGGACTTTGGCATACTATTAGGAATTGACTAGTTATCAACTTGGCATGCCAAAATTGATTGTGCTGCCAAGAAGATAAGTTTTCTTACCCCTGAAAGAGAATTAATCTTTTTCGAAGGAAAGAAAAATGTTTTATCTATTATATCATTCGCAAAATGTCAGTTCTTAAAAAAGGGAGTAAAGTTTATTTAGCCTACATTGAATCGATACCAAAATGTGAAACTAGAATAGACGGAACAAAAGTTATTAGAGAATTCCCAAATGTTTTCCCAGAAGAACTTTCTGGATTACCACCAAAAAGAGGCAGAATTTGCTATAGATACTATTCTGGGATCTGCTCCTATATCAAAGGCTTCATACCGAATGACACCTAAAGAGTTAGAAGAACTAAAGGGACAACTACAAGAGATGCTTAATCTGGGCTTTATCTGACCTAGCGTGTCTCCTTGAGGTGCTCTAGTATTACTTGCTAAGAAAAAAGATGGTTCTTTAAGACTGTATCGATTATGAGAGCTGAATAAGATCACTATAAAAAATAAATACGCATTACTTAGAATAGATGATCTTTTTGATCAAGTGAAGAATGCTAACATATTTTCGAAGATTGACTTACGATCTGGCTATCATCAACTGCGCATTTGAGCATAGGATATTTCAAAATCTGCCTTTCGAACAAAGTATGAACATTATGAGTTTGTAGTTATGTCTTTTACATTAACTAATGCTCCTGCAATGTCTATAGATCTTATGAACTGAATATTCTAATATTATCTAGATAAATTTATTATTATATTTATCGATGATATACTTATATATTTCTCTAGTGAAAAAGAGCATGAAGAGCACCTTCGAACTGCACTGGGCCCCGTTTGCTTGCCGATTCAAAATTAATCTGATTTAATTTTAATTTAGTATATCACATCACACATAAAATTTAATATTAAAAATTAATTTTATTTCACATCCTACATACATTACTAAAATAATAACTAACTTATATCACATTCCTCACATATCCCAACATAATAACTAACTTTATATCACATTCCTCACACACCCCAATATAATAACTAACTTTACTTCACATCATTCACAACTTTTAATAAAAAAATATCTCTATCTAAGTTTAATTTTAACCTTGTTAAATTTAATCTTACAAACAAATAGACCCAATTAAATCTAAGACAACGAAGATGGTTAGAGTTATTAAAAGATTATGACGTAGACATTCAATATCATTCACGGAAGGCTAATGTAATTGCAGATGCACTTAGTCAAAAATCTGCAAGTAATTCTCTTACTAATCAAGGGATCGCTTATTAATGAAATAAAATAACTACAGTTAGAGACCCGAGTATATGATGATAGAAGAATGATAACTTATCTTCGTATACAATCAAATCTGTATAAAAAGATCAGGATAACCCAATAAAAAGATTTAGAGATTATTAAAATTACTCATGGCGTAATGAAAGGAGATAAATCAGAATTTATGATAGGATCTGATGATATCCTTTGATTTAAAAATCGAATCTATTTTTCTAACTCCCTTGAACTTAAGACGAAAATTCTTAGTGAAGCACATAGTGCAGGATATTCAATCCACTGTGGAGGGACTAAAATGTATCATGAATTATGAGAGCAATTCTGGTGGCCCAAAATGAAAAATGATATTGCTGAATTTGTAAGCCGTCGTACGGTTTGTTAAAGAGTTAAAATAGAACATCAAAGACCAGAAGGACTGCTTCAACCTACTTCGAAATGGGAGCATATCACTATGAATTTTGTTTATAGATTACCAAAATCTAAAGGATGCGATACTATCTGGGTAATTGTGGACAAGTTGACAAAGTCTACCCACTTTCTACCTGTCAAAATAACTCATCCTCTTGAATATTTGGCTAAATTATATATCGATAAAATAGTACGGCTTCATAGGGGTGCTCGCATCCATTATATCTGATAGAGATCCACGTTTTACCTCAAGACTATGGGTTAGTCTTCAAAAAACCATGGAAACGAAACTTAACTTTAGTACAACATATCACCCGAAGACGGATGGACAATCAGAGAGAACAATTCAAACCCTCAAGGATATGCTGAGAGCATGTGTCATGGATTTTAGAGAAAATTGAGAAAAATATCTGTTTTTAGTAGAATTCTCATTAAAATGGCTTTGTACGAGGCTTTATACGGCAGGAAATGTCGATCACCTTTGTATTGGGATGAGATTGGAGAAAGAAGAATGCTAGGACCAGAAATTATTGAAGTTACCCTGTAAAAGATCAAGATAATTTGAGAACGCCTTCTAGCAGCTCAGAGTCGATAAAAGGCCAATGCTGACTCAAAGAGACGAGATATTTGCTTTGAACCTGAAGAGCACGTGTTTCTAAGGGTATTACCAAAAAAAAGTATCTATCGATTTGGTATCAAAGGTAAGCTTAAACAAAGTATATTGGTCCCTTTGAAATCATCTGCAGGTTAGAATGTCAGCATATGAGCTCGCATTACCTCCAGAGTTAGCAGGAATTCAAACCGCTTCCATATCTCATCATTAAGGAAGTATGTAACTGATTTGAAATACATACTGAAATATGAACCGCTAAGTATACAACCTGATCTATGCTATAAGGAGAAGCCTATTAAGATTCTTGATCAAAAAGAGAAAATACTTCGAAAATATACTATTCCAATTGTGAAGATTTTATGAAGAAATCATAAGATAGAAGAGGCTACTTGGGAGACGGAAGAATTAATGAAGGATAAGTATCCGCATCTGTTCAGATAAATTTAGAGGACTAAATTTCTTAAGTCGGGGAGGATATAATAACCCGCTTAAAAAATACCTGTTAATATTCATTTATAGATTTTTCTAATCTAATATAAGTACATCTGTAATTTGAGAACTTTAAAATAATTATTGCATTAAAAATAAAACCTCTACGACCCTGTTTTAATAAAATATATTTTTGAAGCTTTCTTGCCCTTTCCTATCACCGGCCGTATTAAATAGGAAGCTTCCCCTACCTTCTTCCCATCATCAGTATTAAATAGGAAGTATTCCTCTGCCTTCCTCCCGCCCACCAGCAGGTTCCGCCCTATTAAATTCATTTCTTCCTATAAATAGGTCACAGAGCCTTTAAACGGAACTCAACCTCTAGTTTACCTTTATATCCTTAGCCCATCTTGGTATGACTTTCTCTTTTCTTCTTCAGTGACGAGACTCTGCCAAAAGAGGTAAGTATTCTGGTCCCATTAAGTTAAAATTACATTCGATAATTTTTTTATTTACTAAATTTGGTTAGTTTAACCTAAGTTTAATTGATGATTAATCTGTTTAACTCATGTCAACCCATTTAACTCATGTCAACCAGCTTAACCTGTATTAAACCAGAGAAACCCGTGTCGACCTGTTAAACTTGAGTTAGCTTGTTTGACCTGAGTTGACTCGGTTTGACACGTTTGACCCGAGTTGACCCTGCGTAATGCATTTGACCTAGTTTGACCAAAGTTGACTTGGTTTGACCTATTTGACCCATTTAACACAATTTGACCTAAGTTGACTTGGTTTAACCTGTCTGACCTGAATTGATTTATTTTGATCCACTTGACTTATCTGATCTATTTAGCCTAAATAAGCCTATGTAATTTGAGTTAATATATTAAACTATTAAACTAAATAGTGATCATTTCATCTTGAACTTAATTAAGATAATTTTATCCGAACCAGGAGACGCGTCATCCACTAGCAAACTATTACTGCCTCTCATACAGGTAAATGATTTTCATTGAACTTAGGATATCGTAATTTTAAATTAAATTAATTAATATACAAGATGATTTTAATTATATTCTATGAGCTACATTCTGCATCTTCTGCATGATTTGATGTCGATATTTTATTAGGTTTTATGCCGAGATATTATACTGGGTTATATTGGACCAATGTATCTGGAGATATATAATGATATGATGCGTTAGGATCCCGGTGGTTGATGAATCACCTTCTGACGTGTGGTATCGTGTGGGGGACTTACCTACATCTTGTTATTTTGTTGTCACATTGGTGACACATTTGTTAAATCTGTTGTCACATTGATAACGTATTTACTACTTTTATTGTCACACAAGTAACGAATACTTGCTGAATCTGATTATTCATTGATATAAAATCTATACATATTAATATATATGCAAAGTATAATATACATAATAATATTATAAGATAATAAAATGATATTACGAAATATTCTGATATCGTGATCTGTTGATAAATTAAGCTATAAAACCTCACCTAGCCTACTGTTAGGTAGAAGTCGTTTACTGTGTCTATGTGACTGACTGTTTTTTCAGGTAAATAATCTGTTACCAGAAGAAGACTACAAAATTCCCAAGGATAATATTTCTCTACATTCCGTATGACCCCTGTGATATTTATCTTTTGCCTCCCAATTTTATTATTTTATCTTTGTGTACTCTAGTCTAAAATTATCTTGAGTGACCTGCCTGATGTTTAAGTTTATGTAATTTTGTCTTGAAATTAATAAAACTATTTTTTTCTTATAATCTGTTCTGTGATTTTACCTGTAAATCACCTCTTATTTTATGGATAGTTAGTCCATAAAAATGAGGGTGTGATACTATTATATTCAATTTATTTTTAAATATTTAAGATTTAAAAATTAAAATTTAAGAATTAAATTTTTTATATTTCTTGCTTTCTCTTGTTGAAAAATTTAAATTGAAAAATAAAAATATTAATATTTCAAAAAATTATTATGAAAAGTCTAAAATTTAACATTTACCCAGTTTGTTTTGAAGTTAAAAATTAATCTGATTTAATTTTAGTCTGGCATATCATATCACACATAAAATTTAATATTAAAAATTAATTTTATTTCACATCCTACACATATTACTAAAAAAATAACTAACTTATATCACATCCCTTATATATCCTAACATAATAACTAACTTTATGTCATATTCCTCATATATCCCAATATAATAATTAACTTTATTTTACATCATTCACAATTTTCAATAAAAAAATATCTCTATCTAAGTTTAATTTTAATCTTGTTGAATTTAATCTTATAAACAAACAGATCCTGAAAATAATTTTAAAATATAATGGTAAAAAATTAATAACTCTTGAGACCAATGACAACACTTTTACAATTTTAGGAACTCAAATTAAATTTGTTTGAAAATTGATACCAACCCCTTCTAATTGAAGGGCCAGAATGCAATTTACCCCTAAATCTATATTATATAAGAAATAAACATAATAAATATATTTTTAAGTTTTCACATTACTTGTTTTTTCTTGCCCGCTGAACCACCATTCCGCCATTGCCAATGGGTGTGAGATCTTGAAAAGATAATGCATTGATGTAATGTGAAAGGGAGAAAGGCAGCAAGAAGACCTAACGAGGCAGCGGATTGATGCTGCTCTACGCTGAAGACTGATTAGGGCCGGCGACGTCGTAGAATCGCCGGAGGGCGTGGATGACAGGGCGGAATCCGGTGCGGAGAGGGACGATGGAGACGGCGCGCAGATGCTGCGCGTTCCCGCTCTTCGGTTCACAGATCGTCATCTGGCACATCTCCCCTTCCAGCATCTCCCCCATCTTCTCCGCTGAATCCTCAGATCTAATGCATTTTTAGAGAATTCGAAGAAAAAAATAAACAGAGAGAAAGAGAGACACTTGAAATTACCGGCGGAGGGACGAGCCTTGCAGAAGCTGAAGAGGTCGTCGGCGGAGCAGCCGATTAGAATCCGCGCCGCCCGGTCGAAGCATATCACCGGCATCACCGTATCCTCGACAGCAACAGAGATCTGCAGATAAGATCCGGTCAGAGGCGATTAATGGATCGGGGAGAGAGAGGGAAGGGAGGAGATCGGGGATGACGATGAGACGGTAGAGGCGCTTGGAGGGGGCGGAGGAGAAGGGATTTCTCTTGGCGCAGACGGCGCAGGGCGGCGGGGGATTAAGGTTGGGATCGTCGGGAAGGGGGCGCTCACAGATGGAGCAGACGAGATAGGAGAAGCTGCTCGTTTCCGCCTGCACCACCGTGCAGAACGGCGGCGTCCATGGCTTCTCTCCGCGGCAGCCGACTGCCGCCATTACGTTTGCCGTCTTGCAGAAGCGCGGAATCGGAAGGAAGTGTTACTGTGCCCTAATTTACCTATTACATCAAAAAATTGAAATAATTACATCTAGGGCAAATTTCACCCAGGTCCCTGAGTTTAAGGGTTATTATCACACAGGTCCACATTTTTAAAATCTATCATCCGGGTCCCTAGTTTTTCAAAAATTATCATCTGGGTCCTTTTTTATTTTTTTATTATTAAAAAATATATAAAATTACCAGTATACCCTTACCCCCCTCTCTCCACCAGATCCGGCAGCCGAGCCGTCACGCGCCGTCTCCGGCGACCTCGCACAGCCGCACGACACCGTCGGCTGCCTCGTGCGGCCGCACGACACCGCCGACGACCACGCTGCGCCTCTCGAGAGCACTGCACGGCCGCAAGACGCAACCGGTGGCCGCACACGTGTACGGCCTGCGCCCTCCCTGCGTCGCGCGGCTTCGGCGGCCGTGGCAGGCCACGCGCCGCGCGACGCAACGGTCAGGCGGCCACGCGAAGCAGCGGCCTCGCGCGGTCGGTTGCGTCCAGCGGCCTCACGGCGCAGCGTGGCCGCCGGCGGTGTCGTGCGCCACGCTGCGCCGCTCGGGAGGCACGCGAGGGGCCACTGCGGATCTGGTGGAGAGAGGGAGGGTAAGGGTATAATGGTAATTTTGTATATTTTTTAATAATAAAAAAATAAAAAAGGACTGAGATGATAATTTTTGAAAACCTAGGGACCCGGATGATAGATTTTAAAAACGTGAACCTGTGTGATAATAACCTTTAAACTCAGGGACCTGAGTGAAATTTGCCCTTACATCTATATTAAATATCATCCATAATTACAAATAGAGTAAATATTATCTATTTTCATAAAAAAAAGATAAATTGCATCCAGGCTCCTGAGTTTGAAAGAATATTATAAATTAATTTAAATTTAAAAAAAATTAATTTAAATTTGTGAGATTATAAAAACTTTTTGATTAAAATTAAGATATAATTATTAATTTTTTTATAAATATACTACAAAATTATCCCTATTTATTAATTTTATGTTTTTTAAGAATTAATTTTAAAATATTATATTTATATTTCCAAATCTTAAATTTTTAATGCGAAAGTAGTATATGAGTGAAATTTAATTTTAATTTTTTCAAAAATGATGAGAATAAAGAAGTATAATAATCTTTAAAATATAAATCATTTAAATTAGTTAAAAAATAATTAAATTTATATTTTTTATTGAGAATTTATTGAAAATTATCAATTTCTAAAAGAGAGATCAAAATTATAGTATTTTTACAGCATCAGAGGATTAAAAAGAAGTTTTTTTAAATGTTAAGATCAATTTATGAAAGCTCAAATGCAAGAGTTCAAGTGATGAGGATGAGGGATAAAATAATGGAGATCGATTATCTTAAACCCTTCATTCTTATTCCTAAGTTGCTCATTTATTATTGACAGGGAGAGATAATGTGACGTCCACCTTTTCAAGACACCACACGTGACATTTCCTTTTCGGGACACCACGAAACTCACTAAAAATCAAAAGGAAGATTAAACAAAAAAACTTTTAATTCATACAGCGGAAGCAATATAATTTAAATAACAACTGATATTATAAACATCATGTTTAATACATATTTATTGATTCACAAACCATAATTTACATTTAATTTATACAGTAAGAGAAAGATCAAACTGGAAATAAAATTCCATGTGCCTCTTTCTTCATCAGTACCTGCCAATAAAGGTGATGTCCACGGATTCTAGGACTGAGTAGACAATAAGCACTAACTTGCTAAATAAAAACTATTACAAGCAAACATACATCATACTCTCTTATCAGCATGAATAACAAATAATTAAGATAATTTGACAGTCATAATATAAATGTTGATGTCACATTAACATGCAAAATTAATACGCTGTAAATCTTTTTTATTCTTTATACTTTTATCTTTTGGGCTCCGGTTTCTTGGTTTATGTCACAACTGTCTCTTTTTCATCATCACATATACATAGGATCCTTGACAACTCCTAAAACATCTAGAGGAGTGCCACATAACATACAACCATCGGTTGTTTACACATCTTGGCAACCATCTCCAACAATTGGGCAGGTTACCAATCACATCTGGCATTGGCATGGCTCGAGCATAGACAGGGACATAAACACATCAAGAACCCTTTTTAATATATTGTCGATCTTTAAAATATTTTATAATCACATCTAGTTGTTCCAAGTTCACAAATCATATTCTGCCTTTTGACTTGATAAATAACTTAGTTAAATATATCATCTTGCTCTTAATATTCTTATATATTTATTTTACATAGAGACAAATATTTCATTCCACATATAGCTTAATCGGAATCATGCATATAACGAAACATATGAAATAATAATTCTTGCGACATGAATTCAACCATAAAACAAGCATTTAACAATACATATCATTTGTACTTCAACATAGCACACATAGAATCACATATATCAAATTAATTAATTAACCAACAAATTTAATTTAATAAACAACTTAGAACTCTTGCCTACCTCTTATACGTCATTTTGATAGCTCGATAAAAGCCGGAGAAATACGGAAAGATTGAACGAGAAAAACCCCGCTTTGATTCCTCTTCTCTGCTGGCAGCTGCTGCTGCTTTCGGCGGAACAGAGAGGCAGAAAAGGGCGTGCGGAGACGGGCGCAGAGCGAGCGAAACAGAGAGGGAGAAATCGAGAGGGAAAGAGAAAAAACTTCCTTTCTCTCACCTGGCACGGGCGACATGCGGAAGAAGGGGGCAGCACGGGGGAAAGCGGTTCCCACGGCAGAGTTATCTGATTTTTTTGGCACAATTGAAATTTGGTCCCTCTATTTTCTTTTTCTCATAAATAGGTCCAAAAATATTTCTTTTGAGTTCAAAATAGTTTCAATTTTTAAAACTCCAAATTTTTATTCTTTGGTCGTCATTCTCCCCACCTTTATAGAATTTTGTCCTCAAAATTAAGCAAAGAGATATGGATAAAACTTTTCATTTCATTTTCAGATTCTCAAGTCGTTTCTTTCTCTGTCTGATTACTCCATAAGACTTTAATCATAGGAATTTCTTTATTCTTTAATTGTCTGACATCTCTTGTTAAGATTCTAATTGGTTTCTCTTTATAGCTCAAATTTGGCTTTATCTTCATCTGCTTTGGATCAAACTGAACCGCTTGTGAGGGATCTGGTACATATTTTCTTAATATTGATATATGAAAAACATCATGTATTCCCTCCAATTCAGATGGTAACATAAGTCTGTAAGCTACAGCCCCAACTCTTTCTATAATTGGAAAAGGTCCAATATAACAAGACTTTAATAATTTTTAGTGCGACGACTAGGGTCGTACAATTCACTACTCGCGCTCAAGCATAGCCATCGTTCAAGACTTCGGGCATCGATCCCACTGTTTTGGCCTTCTACTGCACATTGTGTACGACGTTTAACAGCAATATCGTGCACGACCAGTTATTGCTAGCACTCCAACATGCAGCAGTCCAAGACCTCGGATTTCGATCCCACTGGCCCAGCCGCCCACAACATCGTTCACAACGTATCAGCAGTTCAGTCTTGATTCCTGGAATCCCCTCTCGAACAGCCTAAGTCGAACAACAGTCTCAAGTCGAACAACGGCTCAAAGAGATATCACTAGATATACCCTCTGTACTACTATGTCAACTCAGCATTTAAGACAGCATGAGAATCCACTTCCTAATCGACCTTTGTAGGAATAGGTGTTAGATGTAGCAGACTATACCTATTTTGTCCCCTCCTTTTCAAACTCTAAGGAAGGAGGAGAAGCTCGGGGGGTCTCTCTCTCTCTTTCGCTCTCTCTGGTAGAGCTACCTCTCTCTCTCTTGTACTCATTTGGTCTCCACTTAGAGACTCTCAAGCTTTGTAAAAGAAGAGATTTGATTAGTGGATTTAAATTGCCTAGACAGCATCGTGGTTTTTTCCTCGGATATTCGAGTTTTCATGTAAAAATTATTGTCTTATTTTATTCTATTTTGACATATTTTTTGCATCAACAATCAATTTATCATTATTGCCGGCAAATATTCATGACCTACTTCAACTCATGGCTAATTCTATAACACGCAATCGTCATTGTCTCATTATAAGTTGTTTGGCAACAGCCCTGTACTTTATCTGGTAGGCTCGGAATAACAAAGTTCATGGACAACTTTTTCACTCCCCTAGAGTTATTGCTATTCAATCATTCTACCAGCACACATCAAGAAATTTTCAGAGCTTTGAGAACTAGGTTTCCACCAGTCTCATAGGCTGCAATCAGCACTCTCTTCTTGGAAACCCCCACCTCAAAATTGGCTGAAAATTAACTTGATGGTGCTATTAGATAAGACTGTGCTGCAATAGCGGCACTTATACGCAACTCTGAAGGTCATTTTCTTAGAGCTACAAGCCATTCTTTATCAACTCAGGCTGTTAATATTGCAGAATTACATGCCGCGTTCTTACCTGCAGATCTGGTTAAACCATGGATTGATAAAATTCAAGGAGGTTGGTTTGAAGGAGATTCAGAAGTTACTATCTATCAACTTCAATCAGTTGTTCAGTGTTCACAACATGCAAGGAAAACTGAGTTTCATGGCTTTCTCACTGTTTTGTTTTCCTTTCGTCAATATAAAATATCTCATGTAAATAGATATGCCAATATGACTGCACATTATGTTGCTTCCTTTTCTTTTGCTTTAGATTTTTTCTGGAAACAGGACACGTCCCTCCCACTAGCTTTTGGTGCAATCCTCCTTAACGATTATTTATTTTGTACTTAATATTTTTTCTTTGTTATATATATATATATATATATATACTCATAAACTACGGCTGTCTTTCAAGAAAGCAGGAGAGGGAAGCATCTTGGTTAATTTTATATTTAAATATTTATAAAATAAATACAAAAATTAAATTAAGCAAAAAAAAAAACTGCAGATTGACATATTATTCTAAATTAACTTTAGAAAATTCATGAATTTATGAAATTATAAATGTATTTAACAAGCGGTGAGCCCTGCTTAGGGTTCTTGCTACCTGGTTCTTGCTACCTGGCATGCATGTCAGCCATTAGTTTGCACCTTCAGGTACCCAGTGGTGGAGCTAAGACCTCAAGTCAGGGGTGTCAAATAAATTATTTATAATAACAACATGTGCATAAATCTTATTGGTTTGTTTTCCAATATACAACCATTTCAAATTATTAAATTTAACTGCTTATGTTAATTACAAACTAAATCAACTAATAATTTACCAACAAATAATAGGAATCACCGTACTACCATAGTTCATGCAAAAAATAATGAAAGGACAAACTTTGAGTTAGGAAGTTAACTCGCTCATATGGTGACTGGTGAGTCACCGCGAGACCGCCTCGCGAGTCGCCGTCGCTGTGAGACCATGTCGGGCCTGGGCTGTTGGTGTCGCCGCGAGATGGCGAGAGCAGCGTCGCTGCGTCGGGCTCGGGTCGTGGGCATCGCCGCGAGAGCCGTTCGCTTCGTTGCGGGAGCATCGAGCCAGCGATGAGCCATCGACATCACCGCGAGAGTCGCGTCGGCGTCGTTGCGGGTCGCCGGTCGCCGGTCGCGAGAATGCGTGCTATGGAAATCGACGGCATCGTCGCGAGACCTCGTCGCCGACGCTGTGAGACCGCGTCAGGCCTGGGTCGTCTGTGTCGCCGCGAAATGACGAGAGGAGGGTCGCTACGTCGGGCTCGGGCCGTGGGCGTCGCCGCGAGAGCAGCTTCACCGCGGTCGCCGCGAGACCGCGACTGGCCGTCGGCGTCGTCGTCGTCGCGAGAGCCGCCGGCCGCGAGAATCGCGTCAGCGTCGTTGCGAGTCGCAGGTCGCGTCGTCGCGAGGATGCGCCGATGCGGGCAGTGAGCTATGGAAATCAGAGTGGGCGGCTAAGCGGCTTGAGCTAGGGTTCAGAGGAGGGGTGCAAGTATTATATAGTTTGTAATTTTATTATAAAGTCTTTAACTTTACAAATTTATTAGGGGTGCAGTTGCACCCCCTAACTTACATGTAGGTCCGCCCCTGCAGATACCTACCTTAATTGTAAGGTCTTGTGATCTTAATGTAAAGATATTATAAGAATTATATAACTTGAGCACTTTTCAGGAGGTCATTCGTCTGTGATCCTAATGTAGAAGAATTGTGAGAACTGCATAACTTGAACTGGGAAGTCATCCATCCGTGATCCTAATGCAGAAAAATTGTAAGAACTGTGTAACTTGAGCACTTCCCAGGAGGCCATCTATCCCAGTAATATTCTGTAACTTCGGAGTTTCCTATCATTAGCCTTACAGTTTTGCCCAAAAGGACGCCTCTAATATTTGATATCACGTTATCTACTCATGCAGCTCAGGATTTCCTCCCTTTTTGATGCGAGATAATTCATTCTTATGCTCCTCTCATCACTTTTTATCAGCCTAGAAGCCTGCCAGAGCTACATTTTGCCTCAGTAATATCTTTCTCTTAGTACATGTGATCACTCCCTGCCTTATTCGATCAATCAAGTCATAGATTTGATGACGGTTGCTAATAGGGCTGATAGGCACGGAATGCAAAGTCAGTGATCGTGTGTTGTCGGTGAACCGTTTCAACAGTCAACCAACAGACCGTTCGAGGATGAAGAGCAGCACAAAAGCTCAGGTGAACTACGCGTTGATTTCAGTGTCAGTTGGAACCATTGCAGGGTAGACGATCAAGGCTTGGAGAACGCTGAAGAACGTGGATGAGGGGAGCCTGTATGATGAGGCAAAGGTGGAGGGTGCCAAAGGAATCGTGTGGAGCCGAAGACGATGCAGGGGAGGGGAAGTTTTGCCAGTTGAAATTCGGCTTCCATTTACTCACAAATTAGAAGTATTAATTTTAGTAATTTTAATAACTTTAATAGTTTTAGTTTAGATTATTGTTAAAAAATGCGTATCATAATCTTCAATTTTTGAGTAAGAAATTTTACCGCATAACAATTAATAAAAGTTTTACTTAAAAAAAAAACCAGTAAATTTTAAATCGGTATTGATCAAAATTGACATAAATTTGATAAAACTGTTCATTTTCAACTAAATTTAAAACTGAGATAAATGGGGTTTTGCGCCAGGTGAGGATCCATATCGATTAATTTTAAATTATATTTAATTGGGTAAATAGCATCTGGGTCCCTCTAGTTTGCTCGTATGCACAAATAGGTCTCTCGAATATTTAAATAAAACAAAATGGTCCTCCAGTTTGATAAAATATGCACATAAGTCCTTGGGCTGTAACAGACGTTAAAAATCAACCTCTCTCCTCCCCGGATCTCTCTCCTCCCGATCCTCGCGCACGGGTGACGCCGCCGAACCCTAGCGGCTGCGCGACGAGCCGCCGGCGGGTCACGCTGGCGTCTCTCTCTCCTCCCGATCCCCACGCACGGGCAACGTCGGGGCAGCCGAATCTGTGCGACCCACCGGCGGCCACGCGACCAATTATTTCAACAAAATACATATTTAAATCAATTCTTAAGTTTGTGGACATCTCAAACTTAACATACAATAATATTATGGAAGAATCTAAATTATTTCAACGAAATACATATTTAACCGTTTTCAATATTGCAAGCAAACTCTCCATTTCTATCATCTTGAATGGCATAAAACAAGACTAATTCATGGAGAGAACTTAAATATTATAGAAGTACAGATATCTCTTGAACGTAAAACTTTCTTCGAAGATATCACGATAACTGATGGTGATGATATTTTTGATTATTTAGAAGATTTTAGTAGCATACTGCATAAATACGAAGCATTTGCATGTAAAAGGTGATACATAGAAATTCTTTGCTAATTACATTTTTTGTCTCAGTACAAAAACTTATTATTTGTAAATTTCAGCTCCTCCATTTTAATTAGGTGAAAAAGAGAAAATTACTCACCCAAAACGCATGCATAAAAAGTTACTGCGCTGGCAGCTTTTGCATTCTTCCTGTCGCAAGATCATCTGGACTCTGTTCATCTTCCACTAATTTAACAGAAACTTTGGGATTTTCCAAAAGAAAAACAGCTTTGAGGAATTCATATGAAGCAAAGAAAATAGCTCCCTGAGACATATACATAGCTAGTCTTGGAGTCAAGCCCCTGGCAAAATATTTAAATTAAATTAAATTAAATTAAATCAGAATAATAAATAACATGATCAAAAATATATTGCATAAGGATATCAAATACATACACACCTGTAGAGACCTTGCAAACCTTCTTGTCTGGCAATTTCTTTAAGTGCATGAAAAACTCCATGATATTTCCCAATGGATCCAGGAGCCTGAAGATTGAAAGCTGAAAGATTAGTCAACATTCTTTGCATATGCCAACTCGGTGTTTGTGTTTCATGTAGTTCTGTCCTCCATGTCGCTCGATACTCGATGATCGATCGAATTTTATTTACAAAAAATCAACTCAAAAATCAGTCGGTAATTAAATAAATTTTTACTAACTTGAAACCTAAAACTTCGAATAAACTCAAGACTTCCTCGAACTCAACTCGAAGCTGTGGCTTTTTTGTAGATGTAAATGGATGATATAAAATCAAAACGGTTGTCATGTAGGACGACCCAATGGCAAACTTGGAACCATATGTGCAACATTAAGTGCGTCAGACCCAAGCGAGATAAATCAAATTTTTTGGAACCTATATGTCATGATGTCCATACCTAAGGACACATGCAATTATCCTACATATT
This sequence comes from Apostasia shenzhenica, assembly GCA_002786265.1. Classification (NCBI taxonomy): domain Eukaryota; kingdom Viridiplantae; phylum Streptophyta; class Magnoliopsida; order Asparagales; family Orchidaceae; genus Apostasia; species Apostasia shenzhenica. The sequence goes on from KZ454678.1 coordinate 1,582,772, forward strand.
AAATTAGATAAACGGTAAGAAACGTTTTACTACATATTTAGTGGAAGGTACAAAGGTAAGGAATATTACCTGTGTTTGCAGTCTAGTTTTCACAACATCAAACGGTGTCGTGAATAAAGCAGCAGTAGATCCCGCAAGACCTCCACAAACCAGCTGCAAAAGTCATAACCTTTATTAAGCATGCTTTTCAGGGAAGGCTGAGCATTATGTTCGTAACTCAAATCTCGCTCAAGATTCACTTGTATTTTACTCGATTTGAAAGTTGTTCAAAAGAAAATTGACTAACTTGTCGTCGCTTTTGTATCTATATATTGATATGTGTTTTCTTGGTGTATATTTAAAATATTTTACATATTATAAATGTGAAGAGATTAATGCATAAGTACATACACAATATATATAAGTTTAACAAAAAATATTACATTTAATATACATTATATAAAATGAATATTTAAATCAAAATAGATTTAAAAATGAAACTTGATTCAACTTGAAAATTAATAGATTTTAGACAGCTCAAATCAAACTCGACTTCAACTCGAAAAATATATGTTTGAGTTGAGGCAAACTTGCTCGAACTCAATTCATAATCAGCTTATTCTTAGGTCAAATTAATTAACAAATAAAAAAGTTATCAAATCCTTTAAATAATGATCATACACATACGTGAATATCCACAATAATAAGTGTAAAAAAGAAGTAAACAAAATGAAGACGAATGAAAACAAGGTTCATGCCGACTAAGATACAGCAAAAATGAATAAAGAACATTAAATATGAGAAAATGAATCATCATATGCTGACTTAAATTCAAACCACTTGTTTTACTGTAGATCTTGGTGAAGAAATTATTTGTGAAAACACTAGCTTGTCATGTATTTTTTATGTAAATAAGAAAAGTAAAGTTTGAACTAACCGTTTGCAATGTGCTCGAGCTAGCATCAGGATTTGTTGACGAAAACAACTGCTTTAAACTTTCATAGGTGTAGAACTGCAACAACAAAAAAAAGTTTGTTCAGCTCCACAGATTCAGAATGCAAATGATAGACATCCTTATAGGAATGCCACGAGATTGTTGGCAAAGAAGTACACTTTATATTAGACACATATGAAGGAAACATTAGATTAAAAAAGGGTAAGATGCATTTCGGTCCATTGATTTAGAGGCTCACACCACTTTGGTCCCTAGGTATTCAAAAAACCACCAATTTGATCCATCCATTTTAATGGTTGTTAGCATTTATGTACTTCTAACAAAACAGTTAATTTTTTCCCTAAGCTGAGTAGTCCAACGGCCAAATTTTTTATTAAAAAAATTTAATCACTTCAGCTCCATTAAGCATTACAAGTGATTGAGCAAAAAAAAGTGCAAGAAGTTTCTGTAATGTTTAAAAGAAGAAATATGGTAAGGAATTTAAAGTGTTTGACCAATCAACTAATGGAAAAGTATGATTATTTCTGTTAGAAAGGCCAACATGCTAACAATCTTAAAATAGATGGACCAAATTGGGAGTTTCTAAAAATCGAGAGACCAAAATGATATATACCTCAACATGGAGGGACCTAAGAGCATTTTACCCTTAAATCTTAACCTTGATTATAGAGTGAGGAATGTTCCTGCAAAGTACTGCTCCCCATCCTGCATATAACGAAGGAATACCGCCATTCTGTAGACATCCTATAAAAGCATTCCTGCAACATAATTTATTGCTTGTGTGTTCAAGATGAAGCACACAACAAACTAACAGAGACAGGATACAGCATAAATATAATTGAATCTTTCATATCAACTTAAGAAAATAAGGAAACAGAAAAGGACACATTAGGAATCAATTATAAAAACAAACTAACATAAAAATGCTTTCACAAGGATTTTTCATTTTTTATGAAAAACTCATTATTTTGTTATTTTCTTAGAGATGCTTTGAAAGACCTGTTACCTATTTTTACTTATATACTGATTTTAGAAGTGATGTTTATGTGTACACACACCAACCAAAACCTAAATATTATTAGTATGCCACTTGGTAATGTATTCATCCTTTTTTTTTATCTCTACAACCCTAAAGACTGTGTACCCTATCATGTGTAAGTGCAAAGGATAAATGTATGTGAGAATAATAAAAAAAGTTGTAGACAATTAAATACCACATATGAAAAGAGGTTCATATCAAAAAAACAGTATGAAAATGGGCATATAAGTAATTTTAGGTTTTGGTTGAGTATGCGTAAATACAATTTTTGAAAGTGGTATACACAGTAAATGCTCCAATCTGTACAGAACACAATATTGAATATAGCACATTACCAACAGTTTTGGTATTGAGAACCAACTTGCATCTGTTGCTTTATACGCTCACTAGGAGTAAAGATAAAGGAAGTAGCAATACTTGAACAACCACCAGCTATGCAATGCGCAAAAGAATGATATTCCTAGATAGTAATAGCAGGTGAAATCATAAATAATTAAGAACATTCAGCTTTTTGTAGAACAACTAATGTGTAAAAGAATCATTCACCTGTGGGAGAAGAGGCAGAAGAGAACCCTTGACAGATTCATATGTAAAGGTATAAATTGCAGAAACTGGGGCTGAAGATGCAATATTACTAGCTATTCCACGGTAAAGGCCAAATATCCCTGTCATGTTTTATTGAAAACATTACGATAAAGGTTCATAAAACAACATGAATTCAACCAAATATACTAGAAATGCAACTTGGTAGGTACCTTTCTCAGATATGGTTCTCCTTAGAACGTGATAAAAGGACTTTTGACCAATTCTATTGGCTTGAATGATAGTCTTAACTGTATCGACAGGATGTAGGCAAAGTGTAACGAGTGTCCCGGCCAGTGCCCCTGCTAGAGCATGTCTGTTATTAGAAAAAGCATGGTGAAGGTTGTTTTGCATGGCCAGCCAAGGTTTCTGAGAAAGTTGCCCTATAATAGTAGGCTTGCTAAATAATTCTTCTGCACCAGCATTTTGGTCATTAGTGAAAGATTTTTGTACTAAAGTTTCAGCCAGTACACTAGTAGAATCTGTAATTGAAGCTGAAAGTTCAGTGCTACAACCAAACTGGAGCCCAGATGCCGGTCTTCCCGCAATAGTGATAGGCTCTTTTATATGTGTTGAAGGCTGTAGCTGTAGGGAGTGAGTTGAACAAAGAGAACTTGGGTGTTCATCATAATTTATCGAATTTCCAGGCTTTTTGTCCGAAGAACCTCCATGTTGGTCTGTGACAATATTTTCTATACTTAGAGTGCCAGATAAGCGTTGATTCTTGTGTTTACATGCACTTTCAGCGGGTTTCACCAGATCGTTAACAACATATGTAGGTTTTGTGCTTGAACTGCCAGGTGGGACTTCCATGGTAGTAAAAGTCTCCAAGCTTTCCATTTCATCAGTTCTACCAGAATCTCCATTTGAAAGGGGATCGCTCAAGATAAAGAGATTGTTAATGTTCCTATTACATGAAGCAAACAGAAGGGCTTTCTTGATTCTTTTTAGGTCTTGGAATTCTTTCTGAACTATTGATGAGATTTGTCTTCCATTCTTTGGATCTTTCCAAGACTTTTTTGAATTTACAGATTTAGAAGGACCATAGTTTCCGTTGTCCCGAAGACAAGGAACACTATCTTTGTGATATATGTTATTATTATCATAATTCGGGTTATCCTTTGTGTGAAAAGATGCAGGTTGGCCAACACAATCCCATATCCCGGAAACTGCTGATCGAAAATGTGAAATTGTAAATCTTTGGCTAGCTTGTTTCTCATATGGTAGATGGCCTTTCGTACAAGAAGTGGAAGAAGCATGAAGCTTTTTGTTGAGAATGGTTGCATCTGGCTGAAAAGACTGCACATCTAGTGGAATCCACCAGTGTTTAATAGAAGTTTTGCCATTACTTGAAGGATGGTGATGGAAAGACATTTTTGTAATTCACTCTGAAAATATTCAAAAGTATGAGTCACGGATAAAAAGTAACATGAATACAAGAATGTGAGCATGATAGGTTAAACATTTAGGAGCCTCAACAGTTAACAACCAAGTACTACTACTAAAAGCCACAAAAGACACCTATCAAGCACTGCTTAAGTAATGACATCATCACAACCATAATACCATTAACAAAATATTGTAAGAGAATCTGATATTATGAAAAGCATCCCAACTTTAATTGCTAAAACACAATTCAAACATTCTTCCATACGTATATATTAATTCCAGATAAGTTCACTCAGTTACCACAAATGCAGGAAGTAGAGTATGATGTCTTCAAATGCAGGAAGTAGTAACTGCAATAAGCAATCATCATGATTACTCTTTAATGCAAAGAACAAAGGAAATTTCAGATGGCTTATTAACACAAATCTTTCATTAAGAAAAAAATGTTTTGTGATGCAAAATATCCAAGATTAATGTAGAGTATGATGTCTAAGAAAGATTCTAGGCACACCAAGGATGAAAAGGAATTTTGACAGGTGAATAATAATTCAACCTTCTACAAGAGAAACAACTTACTGAGGCTGACAAATACAAGGAACATGGTTCAAATATAATTCTGATTTCAAATTAAAGAATCATGATTCATGAATATTTGACAAAGTCTACTATTACAAATGAGTTCAAAAGACTCTATGGAATCAGTATCAACAGGAAGTGCAATGACAATGATATTCAATGTTTTGAATGAAAGAGTTGTTAGAAGACAAATTTTGAAAATCATCAGTAGAAATTCCCTTCATATCTTCACTCTTGCCCAATTCATGGGTATACTCACAATTCCAGAAGATATCTAATCTGGTTTTTGGCTTTAACTGCATAATTGCATTCCATTAGACTATAAGATTAAAAACAGCCATCCTAAACCAGCTTTACTAATATTTTGCTAAGAAGAAATGTTTTCCTTCATATCCTGCTTCAGTTCAAGGCAATACTGCAAAGAATTATTTCAAAATTTATCAGAAGACTATGAAGCAATTGATAAATTTTAGCAAATAATAGATTAATATTATTTAGATCAGCCACAAATAGTAATATAAAAAACTCAGTATATCCAATATTCAAAAATTACTGACAAATCATATCTCATCAAAGTCACATAAGCATAATCTCAAACACTTCAGTGCCCAAACATGAAAAGTGAATTCTAGGGCGGAGTGGATGCAAGAAAAGACGATACGGTTCAAAATCAACCACAAGAGCAAACCCCTGAGCTCAAAAACAGAAGTTCAATTCAAAAATGCGGCATCAGAAGCCGCACATCCCTAGTGTAATAATATCAAATTAAAACAACGACGAACATCGGAAGCAAGTGGAGAGGGACGAACCTGGGGGCGGCGACGAAGAGGAGAGGCTTCTGATGCCGCGAGCGCCTCTCACCCTTCGAAGCCCCCGCTTCAGATCATCCTTTATAGGGTTTCAGAGAGGAGATTCCCTCGATCGGGCACCATTGCTCCCACTTGCCCTCTCCCTCTTCAACCTTTCTCCTTCTCAAGCATTTTTCTCATGGAAGATCAGAAGCCTTCAGGACAGATGATGATCGACGATAATTTTCATTATGAGCGCCAGCGCAGTATTTTAAAAGTCCAAAAATGGCGAATATCAAAAAAAAAATTGCAAAAATGGTAGGACTAGCGATGATAATCCGTAGCCAGTTTTTATCAACTTTAAATTTAAATATTCCAAATTCATATCAATTTAATTCGAATCAAATAAACTTTATTCAATTTTAAATTATTTTTAAGTTAAATTAAGCTCATTTTTATTTAAATATTTATTTTATATTTAACAAATATTATATATAACTTTTTAGTTCAATTTATACATATAATATTTCTATTTATATAAAAAAATTTCAATATATATCTTATATAATATATTTTAGAAATAATTACCTACATGCCACACAATTTAGTTTTATTTATGCTTTACCTATCCATTCTTAGTTAATTACGCTATGCACACTCAAAACATTATAAAATTTTATATATACATATTTTAACTTATTTTTATTATAATGAGTAATCATAATTTTTCAATAACCTAATTATAGTTAGATCATAAAAAATCTGAACAGTTCATCATATTATTTTAAGAATATTTAAATATATTTTGAGTTAAAAATCCTAAAACCTTAATATTTAGGTGGCGGCAAAGGAAAGAGATATCCACGACGTGAATTGATTTTAGGACAAATCAGCGCTTTAGTGTGGTATTGAGGAAGAGAAAAATATGTACTATTAAGAGTAAAAATATAATTTTAATGATTTACTAACAATTTTTTTTTTTCAAATAGATTTTGATTAAGTTTTAACTCAAATATGTGTGTGTAAAATTTTATAATGTTTTGAGTGTGCATAGCATAATTGACTAAGAATGGATGGATAAGACATAAATAAAACTAAATTGTGTGGCATGTAGGTAATTATCCCTTAGAAAGCCTATGTGGCTATATATAAATCATCACACAGATATTCAGTTGGTTATATGATGAATAAATTTTATTTTGAGTGGGTTGATTTCGAGCAATAAGAAAATTAAGTCAAGTTTAAATTTAAAGGGCGTTTGGTTCAATGACATTTATAAATAATCTTCTATTAGATTATAAAATTATTAATCAAAAAATGATATATAAATATCATGACATCTAGATTACATAACATAACATCAAGATAACAACGAACTAAACACTCCTTTAGTATAATATGAGCAAATTTTGAGTTACTAATATTTTACTCACCCTTATGTAGGATTAATGCTGGGGCTAGCCATGAGCAAGAAGTCTAATATTCTTGGTTCAACAAGAGCTCCACTTTAAATATAAAAAACAAGTATTATAGCTCGACTTTCTAGTATTCTAGTAAGAGTTCAATAATATAATTCATTAAAAATGTAAAAAAAAATTAAATAAAAAAATAAATATATTTTTATTTTTATAAATCCAGCACAGATAGAATTATTTTCCAACAAAAAAAAGTACAGAAATTTTTTACTTGGATTCCAGACGATGAAAATTAGCGTGATTTTTTTAATAAAAAAATTTAAGTATACTAGACATAATTTGTTTTATGTTAATTAAAATTCAATATTATTTAAATTATTTTTTTATTTAATTTAATAGTGTTATATTAAAAAAATAAAAAAAATTAAATATTTAAATAAATTTGTAATTAATTATAATATTATTTAAATATATAATTAAATTAAATAATTTAAAAAATCAATTTAATGAAATAATATCACATAACACCGCAACATCACCTAAATTTGAAGGTTACTCAACTCAAACAAACCAATTTTAAAATGAAGAAAAACTTATATTTGTCACTCACAAATTTTTTTTTTAATAAATAATATCCTCTAAGTTAAATATTTACAAACATTTACAAACAACACCCCTAAATAGAAGTTAGAGTGAAAATATTGTCTATAAATTTATATTCAAAATATGTTACAGTGGAGACGCTACCTGTAAATTTATATTCAGTAAACTTCCCTAAAATCAAATAACTCAAACTTGAAAGGCAACCGATTCGCTAGAATTTTGACTCGTTGTCAAGGTTACAGAGATCAGATCTTGATCTCCTTCAAAGCTCCAAGCAGCTTACAAATATGAGAATACTTCACATGAGGATGAAGCATCTACGATTTACATTATTTGCAGCACAACACAATCTTCCATTGATCATAGCTTCAATAAAATGCCAATAATGTCGATCATCATTTATGCTGAAGAGAATATCTCTAAAATAATAGATGGATGGATCAATATCAAAAATATAAAAGATAAACTCGTAAAAAAAATTATATTCCAAACCAACACCTGACCATTTCACAAAATAATTGGTGGTGGATCCAAGATTTATACTAATTACACTAATTGTAGTTTGAACCATTTTAGGGTGAAGCGTGTAAAAAAAAAATTTAGTTGATTCATTTGTAAATAAATAAATTTTTTGTGGCATATATGTAATTTTTTATTTGACGTTTTTGTTTTCTACTTGTTTCAATCTACCTCTTTTTCTCTGTGATGTTCATATTAATTTGGGCAAATTTTATCAAGGTTCCTGAGTTTAAGGGTTATTATCACACAGGTCCACATTTTTTAAATTATATCTTCGGGGTCCCTAGGTTTTCAAAAATATCATCTAGGTCCTTTTTTATTTTTTTTATTATTAAAAAATACAAATTACTATTATACCCTTACACTCTCTCCTCCAGATCCGGCCGCCGCGCAGCCCCGCGCCGCCGCCCGTCACCTGTGTCCAGCGCGCCTGATCACGGGAGCTTGGGCATTCCGCAATTCGCACCGTTTGGCCGGCCTACGGCCGCGCGCGGCTTCGCAGCAGCCTCCAATGGCCCGGTGCGCAGCGGTCGCCAGCGTGCCGGGCAGCCGCGGGCGCGCAGTGAGCCCTGGCGGCGGCGCCGCGCGGCCGGCGAGGCAGCTGGGCCGCTGGAGGAGCTGCGCGCAGCGCAGCCGCAGGCGACCGGTGTCGTGCGGCCGCTCCAGGTCGCTGGAGGCGGCAGGGGGGGCGCGGGGAGGCGCGGTGCGGGGGGCGCGGGGCGGCGCGGGGCGACGCGGGGCGGCGCGTGGCGGCGTGGCTGTGGGATCTTGAGGAGAGAGGGAGGGTAAGGGTATAATGGTAATTTTTATATTTTTTAATGTAAAAAAAATAAAAAAGGGGACCCAAATGATATTTTTGAAAACCTAGGGACCCCGAAGATATAATTTTAAAACGTAGACCTGTGCGATAATAACCCTTAAACTTAGGGACCTGGGTGAAATTTGTCCTAATTAATTTGCACACAAGTTTTAAATAAGTACATTTTGAAAAAAGCATATTATTTTTTAAAGAAATTATTTAAGAAAGTTCTTTTTATTTGGTGAGATGAAATCTTTGAACGAGAAAAAAATGGATTTTTAAAAATACTTTTTTGTCACATTTCTAAGTTTTTAAATATCAAAATATAAATTATTTCCGAGTTTATACCTACGAGCTTAAATTTTTGGTCAGTTGATAGCTAGAAATAATTAACATGATATCGAGTCAGGGGATCTCAAATTCAATTCCTAGTGACTCTCATTTATCTTCCAATATGTAATTAAAAAAAAATACTTATATTGAACTTCATACTGCAAAGCACATAAGCTTATGTGCGATGAGGGCATGTTAAAATATTAAAAAATTATTTTTTAGGCTATGAGCTACAAGCTTAAGCTTTTAGCTTCAGTTGGTAAGTAGATACTTAACATTACAAATATCAATTAATTCAACATTCGGATTTATTAGAGCTATCATGCCATTAGTCTAGGCCTTTTTAACCCATCAATCTAGAGTTTAACTTTTTAATCATAGGCATTCTTTTCTAGAACAATACGAAGCTAATGAAAGCATTGTGTTCTTATTGGAATTAGGATCCTCTAGAACTTGGGCTTTAATTACCTTTGGATCATATTTGGCAAACAGATAAAAGATTGCAAAGTCGAGCGATTAAATTCGTCATTTGTGGCTTTTTATAGGGATTTCCTAATTTAGATGAGCTTTTTGGGGACACACATAGCATTAGGAGAGTCTGATAAAGGCCTTCATTTTACAGAAATTGGAATTCTTAATCAGAGCTTTGTGTCAGTGATAAGATAAGCTTGAACATTTGAATATAAAAGATTTTATATGTTCTAAGAATGTAAGCGAAATGTAATAAAACAACTTATTATTGAGTTAACCATGGTCAATTAGCTCGCCTTTCCTGTTAAACATTCGACCACACCAAAATCCTCGGCCACCAAAGGCTGAAGGACTCTCTATCTGCAAAACATATTATAACATTCCGTGATCAAAATATTGAGATATTGTCTGACTTAATTTCTGAGAACTATGTAATTTGAGTACTTTTCAGGAATTTATCCATCCCAATGCTACTTTAGCCTAAGCATGCTTAATTATGGAGCTTCCTATCATTAGCCTTATGCCCCAAAAGACGTCTCTACTATTTAGGATTATGTTATCTACTTATACAGCTAAAAAACTTTCCTCCCTTTTTAAGTAGGATAATTCATTTCTGTGCCCCTCTTACTACTATTTATTGGCCTATATGTGACATCCAAAGAATAATGATTTGGAGTTTAAACATTAAAGTTGTTCTGGACTTAAAAGAAATAATTTTGGATCTATTTATAAGAGAATGAAAACTAAGAGACTAAATCACAATTTCCCATCATTTGTCGAGAGAGGGATTCCATCGAGCTGGAGAATGATGGCTTATTTGGGGTTTGACTGATCAAAATCGTTCTTTCTTTGCTCGTTCTGCTAACTATATCATGAATACAGTTTAGAGTAGCACCATATTATTTACGATATATATTTAAATAAAAAAAATTGTGAATAATATATCATATTCCTAATATGAAATCAATGTATGTTCTATAATTTTGAGGATATTATCCACAAACATAATACGAAATTTAAAAATGAGAGCTGCTATTCCCCCCTCTGACACCACTCCCCCGAGCTTTCTACTCTAAAATTTTAATTTTGCTCTCTTTTATTTAAATAATTATTTATTTATTTAATTTATTTAATATTTTTTTAATTTATTAAATTTAATTAATTAATTATTTCTTAATATTTTTTCTACTTTATTTATTTAATATTTTTAGATCTTTTTATCTTTTAATTTTTTAATATTAAATATTTTATTTATTAAATTTATACTTTAAATATTTAGTTTAATTATTTTATTCTTTTATTTTTTTATTTTACTTTTGATTTTAATTATTTTATTCTTTATGTTATTTTTCTCTTTATATTTATATTTATATTTATATTTATATTTATATTTATTTCTATTTTACTTATTTAATAATTTTTATATATTTATTCTCTTTTATTTGTTTAAGAAATCTTATATATTTTTAATTTATTGTTATTTATTTTTGTGTTTATTTTTTTATTTATGTAATTTTTTTTATTCTTTTATTTAACATTATTTATTTAAAATAGAAATAATTTTTTTTGACAATAATTTTTTATTTGTGACAAAAGCGATTATATATATATAACTTGCAAACAAACATATTTTTCAGAACAAATCCAATATTATTTTAGCCATGTTTAGGGAAGAGTATATGTAATAATACAAAAAAAAGATACATCAAAAAATATGAAAATACAAATTCTAATCAATATTTCTTCCAAATTCTGCACCCGGACCGTTAGGTCCTGTACCCGTTAAATAGAATGAATAAGAAAAATATAATGATTAATTAATTAAATTTAATGAATAAGAAAAATATAATAATCAAATTAAATAAAAAATAATAATTAACTAAAGAGAGTGATCTAAAAAAATATTAAATAAATAAAGTAAACAAAATATTAAGAAATAATTAATTAATTAAATTTAATAAATAAAAAAATATATTAAATAAATTAAATAAACAATTAATTATTTAAAGTAAAGAGAGCAAAATTGAAATTTAAGGGGGAGGGGGGTGGAGCTCGGGAGGCTGTCAGGGGAAAATAACAATTTGCTTTAAAAACATACCGTTTCGCAAATTGTCGCTCGGTGCCCGCCAAGAGGATAAAAAAATGTAGGGTATTGATGGGTTGTCAAATTTTATATATAATTATAGTTTATATTTTTTAAAATTTTTAACAAAAATTACTGAAAAATTTTACAAATATAAATTAAAGTATAGTTATGTGTAAATTATACAAATTTATTAGTAATTTACCATAAAAAATGAGCAAATGATTTATTGTTGAAAATAGGGTTGCTAAAGTGTTAATCATGGCACTAAATAGAAAGTTTTCAACAAGATAAAGAGAATTTAATGTGATTTTATTGATTTAAATTCGATTCGAGACAAAATTAGTTGAACTTTTAGTTCATTTTTTTATCTCAAAACTTATTAATTGGAACTGACACACACTTATATGATTAATATTTGCTATCCTTATTATTAAATTTTGATCGATTTAATTTTAAGAAAGTCAAAATTTAGTCATAAAATTAAATGATAAAATTAATCACTTAGATCAAATTTATCTCCATTTAATTTAAAATTTTAATTGATTTTTGTCTTTCGAGCTCGATTGGCATGAAAAAAGGAGCTCGAATCGATGAGATGAGCGGGAAATTTGAAATGGCATATCTGCCAGGATTTTTTTAATTATCGAGTATTTATTTTAAGCTTATTTAAATTAAATAAAAATGTAATTTTGACTTTATTATTAATAAAAAAATGTTAACAGCCGTACAGGGAAGGTGAGCTTTCTGCCCGCAAAACGAATCATACCGCAATTATTTTTATTTATTTAATTTCCAAATTTTAATGTTTATATATATCATATATTTTAAATATATAATTATAAATTATATCATCTCCATCAAATTTAATATCTCATCTTTTATCTTATTATGGAAATAAGAGATCTTCTT
>KZ454716.1:0-16790 GCA_002786265.1 Apostasia shenzhenica
GTAGTTACCAACTATCAACCACATAAAGATCAATTCCTTAAATTCCCACTACCTAAAATTCTATAATTCTCGTTCCAATGATATTCTTATTACTCAACTATTCAATTTCTGGCCATCAAATCTTGGCAAAACATTGGTTACGATCTCACATTCTTCAAACTCTTCATGCATCCATTTTAGTGTCTTGATATGAATTCCAAGCAAACAATTGACTCATCTTAAAAAAATGGACAACATAAATCATGGTAAAGAATGATATCAATGTAATTCTGAAATTCCATGCCAAATATTAGGGTTCCAGGTAACTAAAATATAGCCTATAGCACGCAAAACTATAACATGGCAATTACCACATTAGACGCCACCCCACCTAGGTAGTTCTATGAGAATGTCATTTTTTAAAACAAAGCCTATTTCTTGGTCAGCGTCTCACCCAGGGTAATTGGTCGGGATACACTTTGAGAGTTCAAAAATGGCCTTCAAATTTATAAATCTAGGTCACATTCTCACGTACTCTTTTGCCCAATTTGGATTGGGTTTTCAATGGGACCATGAGGGCTAAAATGACATTCAATTATTGTTATTAAAAAATTTCCATTTATTTTTACACTCCAATACATAAACTTCAAACATAAAAATATCGCTTTAATATTAACATTTTTAAACAGCAATTTAACACATTTATACCTAATTTTTTTTTATCATTTTTTAATAAAATATTATGGGAGCCATTTTTAGGCCATGGGCCTGGAATCCGAACCAAACAGCCCCTTGAAGTCAAGTTTGGTTAGACGGGTTTTTTGGCAACACAAAAATAGTATTAATATTTCTAACTTTGATATCAAAATAGTTTATTGTTACATATTTAAAAGGGTACATAAAATGTGAAATAAAATTGATTTTAATAATTAAATATTTGGATGTTGAATGTGTAAGTAGAATTAATATAATACTGGAAATTGGTTGTATGGTGGTTTATAAAAAAGATTGTTAGAATTAATGATGAATGTTTGATCTTTTTTTAAAATTGGAGAGATTTGAAAAATTAATAAACAATAGAAGATTACTGACTCTTTTGAGCCTTGAACAAACCAGGCCCTTGGAGCAACGATAAAAACAGAAATAAACCAATTTAAAGAAACAAAATGAATTGAAAATCATCAAAAACAATCACAAGGTAAAAAATCTCTTCGCAAACATTCTTAAGTCCAATTAGAAGTTGAAGCCTTCCAGCAGATACACCGATTAAGTTGTACGCCATCCCAACAGGGGTGCTATAGGTGTGCTCTGACCTGCAAGAGGATCTGTAGACATCGAAACAATAAGCATCACCATATATCCCTTCAAGCGCATACCGACGCTGCAACAGAAGGGGAGAATCATGCACCAGCAGACAAGGCATCTGAGTCCACAACTTGAAATGCAAATGCCAAGAGCCCTTATATGATGAAGCTATAAAAATCTTCCAGCAGTTGTTGCGATAGCAGCCCTTGGGCGGTTATGGTCTTGAAGACCATGGCACGCCACAACTGCATTGCAAGCCGCTGAAGATTGTGAGAAATTATCTTTAACTAAAGTAATTCCTGAATGTTCTCCTTAGAAACTGCCGTTAAAACCCAAAAATAGATAAATTTAACACTTCGCTAGCTAGCAGCACAATAATGACATGAGAAAGAGTCCGTCTGCAATGCGCCCGGCACTAGCGCCGCCAGCCGAGGGCAACGTGCGCTCCAGATCTGTTGCACTCGGCGCAACCACTTAGGGAAGTCCAGAGCGAATTTACAAGGTGCAGAGGTAAAATAAACATGGAACCACCAAAGTTGCGTAAATTTCATTTAGTCTTTTGCACAGACTTATGTGTATTTTGCAACATGAAAGGAACGACTCGGAGAACTTAAATTGTACCCGTACTCACACAGGAAGCGAAAATACATAAACGAAAGCTAGGTAAGTCAGGTACTTCTGGTTCAAAAAGTTTTAAGAATCAGATTTTAAAGTATGATATTTAGGCTTATGTACTATCAGCGATTTTCACAGAAATCAGTCTCTAGCGTCAATAAAAAGAGAGTTCGGTATATTCCTGAATTACAGAACTCTATACAACTGGTTATTTGATTTTCAGGAACACCACAGAAAGTTACATTCCAAAGGTGGAGAGAATTAAGGTAGTTAACAGTCTATATTGCACTTTATTCCAACAATCAGTTTGAAATCTGAAGAATTTAATATTAATGACGAATTAGATATATGTCGCATACATATTTTAGGTAAGGTTCGTAGTGATATGCAAATGCTAGGTTTTACATGGGGATGTCAGGTTGCTATGTGGATGAGGTACAGATGATGCAGAATCAAGAAATCATATAAGATTTAAACATTAATTTAAGAATAATTACTAATTGTTATTTAAATATTAGATATTTAGCATTTATCCCTTATTAAATTTTAAGTTCTTATTTGGTCGGCATGTTTATTTAGCGTAAAGAGAGCTGAAACTAATTTATTTTAATAAAGTTGATGTGAAAAAAATTATTTTAATATGGAGGAATCTGTAGTTTGGAAATTGGAAGTATTTTATTTTAAATTCCAAGATTTGTGATGATATGAATAAAGTTTAATTTTTTAATGTTAAGAATTTGTATTAGATATGAAATAGAAATTATTAAAATTATAACAACTTTAAAATATTATTAAAATAAGCCCTAAAACCCTAAACTTCATGGGGGGCCAATTTGGGGAAGGGAGCCAAACCATGCTTCAATAATGCAAAAAATGCTAAAAACATTAGTTAGTTATTCTTCAAATAGTTAGTAATTAATCCTCTTATTTTACTAACGGATTCTCGTAGTTTTCTCTATTTTTCTTCTTGTGTTGTTCCATTTTTTCTAATTATTTTCCCTTTTCATATAATCATCTTCACATCATCTGTATCGAAAGCTTCAGTATGTCAATTGTGTACAACTCAGAGATTTTGCACAGGAACCCCAATGAGCCCTAAGGCAATGATTGCCTATGAGGGGAGCGGTGCCCCATTCTGCCACACCGCTCGATACATGATTTGAGTAACCTAAATGTATCTTACAAGAGGAACATTACCTAATTGACTTCTTCAAAAAGATTCATATAGGTCAAAATTTATAGATATTTAATTTATCGGAATTTTTATAAGCCATGAATCATGAACCCCCCCCCCCTAAGTCCATCAAGTTTTACCGACAACTTGTTGAGGCAGATATTATGGTCTTTTAAAACCCTTCATATCAATTTGTCACGTTAAGGCCCAATACAGTAGACAAAATCACAATGAGCATCTAGCTTTGCCCTAGTTAAAGTGAAATGAAAACTGTCACAACAAGCTATCATTCATCTTCTCTTGAACATGTTGTTCAAGGAATAGGGAAATTTCTGAAAAGCAGCTGATTCCACAGAAAACCACAAAGAAGAAGTTTATTGTCGGGAATAAGCTCGTTTACTGAACGTCAATGTGAAAAAGCTGTGTACAATAAATTCCGAGAAGATAAAAAAAAATTTTAAAACATAATTGTTTGGGAAGCTTAATCATGTCTCCAAAAATAAAATAATACATGATATCATATCCGAGAAATAAATTATCATAAAGCAAGTCCAACAGCAGAAGAAAAGCTGTCTGAAAGAATGTACAATTCATTTGAGCTAATGCTACAGAGTGCATTCATGGAAAGATACACAAAAATAGGTAATGAATCTAAGATGGTGATTCTCAACTTTTAACTCTGAAATAATGAATGAAAGAAAACTTTAACAACATTGACAGTGAAGTCAAGACAAGAGATTGAATTACTCAAGCAGATAGAATTAATTAAGGATGAAAACATGGATCACTCTTCACACGAAATCAACATCCGTCAATGTAATTTAAATAATCAAATGGAGTGCCATATCTCTTTGCTGAACATCTCCCAACGGCGTTAATTGCTTTTGAGTAAGTTATCAGAATAAAAAATCTCAAAAAAGGATTTACAATTTAAGGGGTTAATAGATGATTGACATTGAAAAAGAGAATAAACTTTGCTAGGAATATAAATAGAAAATAATATCTCAATATAGAATGTTCAGATCTTCTTAATTGATGTTTACATTTACGTCACGAGTCAAATTCTTTCAAACCAAAGAGGAATGATGGAAAATACCAAATAATATGAAAAAATGAATGCATATGCAAGAGAAATTATATTAGAAATTAATTAATTAAAAAGAGATAATTTGTATTTAAATATTAGATATTAATGTATGTTATTATAAATTAAGAATTTAAATATTCAAAATCTAGAAAGATATAGATAATTAATGCTTTAAAAATATCAACAATATTTTAATCCTTATTTTATTAATATTTTTATTTCTTCACAATTTATCTTGGGAGACAACGAATTTTATGAAATAGGCCTCATTTAATTGAACTTTAAGATTTGAATATGAATTCTCTTATTCTCTCATTGTCTTTTTGGAGCTTTCCCTTCCTTTATATACATTCTACATCGATAATCCCGATTAATATATATGCAATATTCTGACGCTAATAATGCCTTCAACAAAAGTTTATATAATATTTTAACTGCGGGTATTTCATCATAGATAATTGCTTTAATACAAGAGTAGGGATATGGAAGTGTTCGCCAGTGAAAAAAATAAATTTCAATAGAATTTTGATTTAAGGTACTCAGAGTAATTATTGTCGTCCGAAGAATTGGAAATAAATCATTTCTAATTATTTCGCTGTAATGCATGAAGAAAAAAAAGGCTGATTACCGAAGTACATGTTCATTGGTAGAGGCATCAAAATAACATAATATTGAAAAAGAACATGTCCAACAGATTGTAAGTTATTTTACATTGTAACGATGAAGTACTGTTAGCGTGGCAATGCGAGAAATGTTGTGCAGCATGAGGCTTACGAAGGAGATTATGATAACGAGTGGTAAACTAAGAGAGATTGCATGCAAATTATCAAAAGAGGGTGTTTCCGAAGCAATGATAAGAGCTAGAAGGGCGTTTAAGTTGGCATATTTTGCCATAGTTAAAAGAATTCCAATTGGAAAGAGATTCCAGAATTGCGGTGGTTTAATAAGAGAAGGGTAAGTCTAGAAAAAATAAATTGAGATATGAACATTATATAGGGGGCTCTTCTTAGTTTGCACTCATACAGAGATTTTTTATAAACACAGGCTGAAGGAGAAAGTAAAGTATTCCAGAACCGGTGCTAACATACAAGTGGACCTTAAAGACTAGCTATACAGTTGTTTTGTTTATAATAATGTCCATCCAGTTTGTTTTTAGGGGCTCCGCTAAATAGGTCTTCCCCTAATAAGCAATATCGTATCCATAGCTTAGTTGAAGATCAAGTAGTTCAGACAAATGTAATTCTTTAAGAAATTTAGTGACTGCCCAATAGGTCATAGTGGCCTCAAAGTACTTTAAAGTTGGCTTTTGTGGAGTTGAATACAAATTGATTGGATTCAAATATCCTCACACTGGGGCAAAAGATATATCAATGTAGATGGATCCTGAGGTTGGAGAAAGAATGTTGAATACCATTGTGATACTTTGATAACATTGGGACATATAAATAACAATTTGTTGAATTAATTAATATAGGTCAAAAGATGGTGGTGGCACTTCACCCATTAACGAGGACTTTGGACCTTGGCTCAAATTGGAAGGCCTCGGCTCCTAAAGTTTGTCTCCCTTAAGCAATCCCAACTTATTTTAAGAATTTGGCATTGTTGTTATGGCTTTCATTTGTTGTTGTTTGTTGGTAGTGGTGTGGTGTGTGTATGTTTTGTAATTAAAAAAAGTGTACGAGTCATACATTATGCAATAGGAATCATTATAAGTTCGTTAATATTGAATTTGAATAAGTGATTTTTAATTCCTTGAATTGCAACATATTCCCCCCTATAGGTTCGACTATAAAGTCGTTACGATGGTTGAGTGGGTCTCGAACGCTTCAAGACCGCCAAGTCTCAGACAGGTAGTAAGCTGCCTTTTCCACTAAGGCTAGATAGAGGACACAGAAAATAATGTGAAATAAGTGATTTTATTTGTTCACACTGATGAATGGTTTGGTTGTACAACTTATTTAGTATAGAAATCACTAAAGAGGACATAAAGACCTTTTCAAAAATCAAGCTACCGATAGCGATTCAGCTTGCTAAAGGAAAAAAATAAGCACGATGTGAAAGTATTTCAATAAGCTCGTGATCTCATGGCCGCATGCAATAAAAATAATGGATGAGACTCGAGACAATGGAAAAATCCACTGTGTTCAAGGAGCCACATTTGTATTTGATCAGGTTTAATTAACATTGTGCAAGAAAAGCATCAAGAAGCTTTTTTATCAAGCGAAAAACAAGTTATTAAATCCCTACCGAATGTGTAGAAACAAGTCCTCAATTCGCTCGGCACGGACAATGCATTCTCATCTTCACCGATTACATTTTCCAACAACAAAAACAAGGGCAAAAAGATGCAAATTATCCCCACAAGTTGCGAGCAATCGCACATGCGAAATCGAAAAATTTGGAGAACTATGTATATACATCATCTGCAGCCAGAAATACATCAACATTCAAGAACCAACCTCGCAGGGACCCTCATCCATCAAACCTTCTGGCGTGCCGTCGCCAAAAGCAGAGAAAATACCGCGATACGACCCTCCAGTCACTCGACTTTAAGCAAGAAACAAGCCCGAAAAAATATCGAGACGGAAACATACGTCCATGGTTACCCAATGCTGCCCGACAAGAACGCAAGGGCGGTGGGGACGAAGCGAGCACGCGCAACTCGATCGAAGCGACGCACGATCGGAGCGGCCCTCACAAGAAACAAGGCGCGGAAGATGAAGGCTGACAGGAAAGGAGTCTGTTCGGAGTCGGGAAGAAAACAACGAGAGTGACTGGGAGAGGGGGAGTTGCTTCTGGGGAAGGAAGGCGCAGGAAGGCGAAGAGCGAGGGATGGAAGAGCAGTGGTGGACCAGGGCAGTTCAGTTCAAAAGGCGCGAAATTGCTAATGAAATTACAAGTTTGTTGGCCCTCAGTGTCCTTTCGTAAGATATTACTTATTTAATTTTAATTATTAATGATGCGTTTTTTATGTAGTCTTTGGTATTGATTAATTATATTTATTATTTAATTTATGATGATTATATTTTTCTTATCATGTAAATTAATGATAATTATTTTCTTAGGTTTTAAATTAAGTTAAATTACTGTCCTATGTTATTAAATTTAATATTAATTATTATTTAAATATTGTTTTTAGTTATGTTATTTAATAATCTTGTAGAATACTCTCTTTAGTATATATTTTTATTTAATTTAATTATTATAGTTTTTTTATTCATTAAGTTTGTAATTATTCAATAATTTAAAGAAATTGTAGCTTTATTGTATTTATAGTATTTGTTTAGATCACGCTCCCTTAGGATTTAGTATTTTTTATTTAAATTTGATGTATTATTATGTTTTCTGTATTCAATTACTGTTTTCCTGTAGTTGGGAAGCTACAGTGCCTGTACTATCTAACGGCGGGAAATAGTACTAGCGACTCCGCGCTTACGGGTCAGGCTCGGACAAATGCTTGCGGAGATTCGCAGTGGACCCGAGTGGAGAGCACTGATATGCTCCAGATCCTCTGGCACGAAGGTCGGATATGTCTGATGGTTTGGGATGGCCGTGGCTAGGTTGTGGTGTCGCATGTGAGTGTAGTCAAGACGAATGGGAACTTGACGTGTGGCGGGTATATGCTCACGGACTACCCGTCGATGCCTGCGTGTAAAAGGTAATTGAATTTTGTTGTTAGAAATTTGGTCTTTTTATTATAGAATTTTGTTTTGAATCTTTTTCAATTACTATAATAGAGAAATAGGCATCAATGTGATAATGTCTCGATTTGCATGCTTGTTTGCTTTTTTTAAAAAGAATCTCACAAAATAATTTAAATAATTCCATTACATTGAATACATGTAAATATAAAAAACTTCAGGACAAGCTTCGAGGAACAATTTGAGCTCCATAAAATAATTTGAAGCTCATAATTTTACTTGAAGTTCCCTTAAATTTAAATTTTAGTTGAGCTTTTCATTTGGTCATGATTTGAGCTTGAATTTTATTTAGAGTTGAGTTTAAGCTAAAATTAGCTCACTCAACATAAAAAAATATTAAATAAATATTTTAATATATAATTCCGAATGTATATATAATTTTATGTAATTTATATAATATACAGATACTTTTTTATAAAATAAAGGTAAATTTTATGCATATTTTTGATATTATAATAAATATTATAGGTCTAAAATTTTATATTTTTAATATCACAATATTGAAGTCACGTATAATATAAAAAATCGTATAATTTTTTTATAACTCTTACTATTTAAACTTTTTTTTATTTTTTCATTATAAAAAATTTATTTCTCTCTCCTCCTCTCTCTCAGTAGTTGCTAAGTAGCCAGCCCATTTCCCTTCCTCTATTACTTTCATGTCTCTTTGGTCGGCGATAATTTTTTTTACTTAACATATATTTTAATTATAAAAAAATAATTTTATTTCACATTAAGTATAAATATGAATATTTGAATTAAAGTATTTTATATTTTACATATTTTTAAATATTAAAATAATATTTTTCTATTAAATTTAAAAAATAAAATATTTTTTCTTTTTCCAAAGAAAAATCCCGATCCAAAACCAATGTTGTAAAAATCGAATCGGTAATCGAACCAGAACAACAGTTGGTTCATAGTCATTGGTCTGGCCGGTCTAACCGGTCAATTCAATTACTAATATTAAATAACAAAATGATATAATTATACACATATTTAGTATTAAAAATATAAAATATTTGTTATATAAATATAATTAAATAATTAATATCCAATATGACAAATAAAAATTAATTAACATATATTCAATATTACTAATAAAAATTGATGAACATATATATATATAATTTTTAATATGACAAATAAAAATTAAAGACTATATATTATATATATTCATCATAAAATTAATTAATATAAATTCATATTTAAATAAAAAATTTTAGTTATCTTTAAAAAACTTTTTTTTCGTAAACATAAGTTTTTATCTAAAAACTTTATTAACTTGCTTACAAACATTAATCAAAAAAACTAAAATATAAATTTTTCAGTTGGACTGACATTTAATCCGTTCAATCAGATCACCTAGTTTAACCGGTTCAATCTGATCTATGCCGGTTCAATCCGGTCTAAACCGGTTCAATACTTCTTAGGTTTTAACATAGAATCAGACCGGACTAGACACTGTTTCACGGTCTGACCGGTCAAACCGGCCGGTCAGGTTCGGTTCTGACAACATTGACCAAAACAAGACCTAAAGAGAAGTTTTGGGAAGCAAAAAAATTTAGAATAAGATTAGAAATTAAGCTAATTAAGTAATCAATTTATAATGTAATTAGTTCAATCAATTATAGATTTTATAATTTTTTGAATATTATGAATAATTATTAAGAAATTTAAATTGTTTTAAAAATAAATTAATGAATAAAAAAGTTTAAAAAAAACTAATTTTTAATTATTAGTTAATTAATCATCATTTAAATAATATAACGTAAATATTATTTAATTATTAATTTACTTAAATAATTAAATCGATTTTACTTAAAAAAAATATAAAAAATCAATTAGTATTTGTCAAATTCATTTCACATATTTGTGAACCTTACTGTTTCAACCAGTTCATTCGATTCAATGACCGGACTTATTTTTTCAATGCAATCTGATCGAATTATTATTTTAATTTTATGAATAAATTAGATTGATATAGCGATCGATTCACAGTTTGAGCAAATCGGTTCGGTCTGATTCTAAAAACCATGAGGCAAAAGGGTAGACTGGTGGCATATAAAAATAGAGATAATTACATAAAGTGTAACATATGTGAACATGATTTTAAGAAAAGTATAATAAAGAAATGATCTATGGTCAATTTGATATGAAAATTGGCACGCATGCACGCATATATTTAAAAATAATTTTAAAAAATAAAAATCAATTCTATGATATATCTGATATAAATTTTAGTATAAAAATTTTATTTAATTCATATTATACATAATTTTAGCATAACAACTAATTATAATCTATTCATCACAATTTTTTCATAATAACAAATTTTATTTTGGGCAAATTACGTCCAGGTCCCTGAGTTTTACTCTTTTATCACGCAGGTCCGTATTTGTAAAATTATAATATCGGGTCTTTGAGTTTTAATAAATTATCAAATGGATCTTTTTTTATTTGTTTATTATTAAAAAATATTAAAATTACCATTTTGCCCAATCATTCTCTCTCCTCCCGATCCGGCGCACGAGTGCGTGCCGCGCGACAACTGGCTGTCCAGCTGCTGTGTGACGTGTCCAGCTGCCACGTGGCGGTTCAGCTGCCGCAGCGGAATCTCTCTATCCTCCCGAACCCGCGCATGCGCACTCTATTGTCGACGCGCCAAGCAGCCGCGCGACCTGTCCACTGGAGGCTACGCAACCTTCGGCGGTCACGTAACCCAACAGTGCACGCGCGCGGCCACCGGCCGGTTGAGTGTCCGTCGGGAGTGCCGGCGGACAGGCCGCGCGGCCTCCTGGCGGGCCGACGGCAGTGCACCGGCGCGGGTTTGAGAGAAGAGAGAGAGGGGCAGGGGGTAAAACGGTAATTTTAAAAATTTAAATAATAAAAAAAATAAAAAAAGAACTCGTTTGATATTTTATTAAAATTCAAGGACTCAGATGTTATAATTTTAAAAACGTGAATCTGCACGATATTAAGCATTAAACGCAGAGACCTGGGAGTACTTTTCCCTTTTATTTTTTATCACAATAATGATCTCTAATTTTTACATCAAATATTACAAAAAATGATAAAAATATTTTAAGCTAAAGATGTTTACTTTTTTTAAAGCTAATTAGAGTTAAACTGATGCAGCGCGGGAATCGATTTAAAGCGAACCTAATGCTACCAGTATTAAATTAGTGCCTAAGTAAATGAAGAGGAGATTAAAACTAAGCTTTTCAAATTATATTAAATATAATTAATTATTTGCAAATTCATATAAGCGTCATGAAATAATTGAGATGATTTAAAATGCTATCCAAACAAATTCAGATAAACTTATGCAATTAAGATAATTAACTTTTCAAAACCCAAGATGAATTATCGCATACACATTTAACTTGAAATTCCTACACATGATAATTTATCCAAAATTTTAATATATCAAAACCTTCACCAAATATGAGTTTTACTCTCAATAATAAGTACGTGAAACCCAATTTCAATTAGAGTTTATGTGAAAATAAAGGCATAAAATTAAAGCATTGCAGGGAATGAATTCTATTCATGAACAAGGAGAAAATTAGGAATTAAAGGATATAACTGGATTGAGAACATCATCATAACAGTGACGTGGAGTTGAAAACAGGGAAAATCACATAACAGTAATGGGAAAATTAAGAATCACTGTAAAGCAAACCAAGAAAAAATTAGATCTCGAAGTCGAAGCCTCAGCCCCCTATCGTAGCCTCAGACTAAACCGAATAGTTCCCGAACAAAGCCGCAGCCACCTGCCCGGCTTCGAACAGTGGAAGAATGCCGAACGCAGCCGCCTGCTGTCGTGCCGACGACAAAATCCGTGACCACCTGTCCAGATCTCTAAACCGTCCTTGAACGAAGTCGTAGCCTCCTGCTAGGCTCCGATCAGCGGAGAAATTGCCGAAGGCAGCCACCTGCTGCCGAGCCGGCGAGAAATCGACGCCACCTGCGTCGAGATCGAATAGTCGATGAAGAGATATTCTTCTCACAGCAAAATCCAGTCGTCCCCTCTTCGTCGTCTCCGTCGACCAATTTATAGGAGAGGGAAGCTTGGGCGGAACGCATACCCGGACTCGGCGAAGGAAGAGCGCGGAAGTGGAAGACGTGAATATACTGTGGAAGACGTCCCATGGGAAAATCTAACTGAATTTGCATGGACCAACACATAATCACCTACATAAAAATTTATGATATTTGTATGTGAATTTACATTAATTTTTTACTTAGCATAATTTAAAAATAATTTTTGCCTAATCTCCTCATGCAAATTATGAATATACTGTGTAAAAGATGATGCAAACTCACTAATTCTATATGACACATGTAACTCCTTAGGACACAGGTCCTGATAAGCAGATAATAAGTTTTGTACTTCCTCTGGAATGCAGTCATCAAAAGGGACATCTTTTTTCTCACACACCACTAAGGCATATGAAATCGCTTTATTTTTAATGTCTTGCTCAAACTTATGTGAGCTAGTATGTGAAGAGATTTTTTTTGCTCTAACGGTGCAGATGATTCTTTAGACTTTAAATTCAAAGGCTTTGCCGGATTCAGTTTCACCTTTTTTCCCTTAAAGGTGAATACATAGGTATTTAATCGGCCGTAATGAATCATGTATCGATCGTATAACCACGGTCTGCCAAGTAATACATGGGCAATATTCATAAGCAGAACATCACACCAAATTTTCTCAGAATATGTTCCCAACTGGATAGGAACTAAACACCTCTGGGTCACAGGGATCATGGTCTCATCAACCCATGCGACCTTATAAGGCTGTGGGTGAGCTTCTGCCTTCAAACTCATTCGCACAATGACAGACGTTATTAAAATATTCATGCAACTACTGCTATCGATAATTAACTTGTAGTGTATATTTCCACATTTAAAATACATGTGGAAAATAACTATGCGCCTCCAATCAAGGTCGACTTTAGGTGTGGCAATGATGCACCTCATCACTACTAATTGAGAAGACCCTATGTCTTCCTCAACTACACTAGCGACCTCTTCTATAGGATTGACGTCATCCTCTTCGACACTGTCCCCCCCTCTCTTCCTCCTTCTCAGCATCAGTTTTATGACTGAGAAATAGTACTCGTTGTGGACATTGATTCATGTAATGTCCAGTCCTGGCACAAACAAAACATGTAATACTATAAGGCTTGGACGCAGACGCGCTCCCAGACATTGGTTTCTTACTTTTGTCAGTAGTAGTAGCAGTACTACTACTCTTGAACCCAAATGGAGTTTGACCGAGTTTTTTGGAGGATTCTCCAGTGTTAGCTCATACCTTTCTCACCGTCATGGCTTTCATGTACTGCTCTATATGAACAGCACACTAAAAAACCTCCTCTAGAGTGAAGACTTGTCGAGTCAATATCTCTTTCTTAATATCAGTCCGCAATCCAGCTCTAAATCGGGCAATAGTATATCGTTCATCTTCCTGAAGGTCACATCGAACCAGCAAGTCATCGAACTGGCTCATGTAATCAGTGACACTCAAAGAAGGTTCATGTAATCAGTGACACTCAAAGAACCTTGCCTCAAATGAGCTAACTCATTCATGAGTCTATCTTGAAAGGAGTATGGGAGGTACTTAGCCTTAAGGAACTCTTTCATCTCCTCCCATGAAGAAACAGTAGGCTGATCATTTCTATACCTTTGTCTTTTTAGATTGACCCAATAAGTCTTAGCATGACCCACTAGCTTCATTTTAGAAAATCGGACCCTATTCAAATCAGACATCGGCTGCCAGTCAAAGAACTGGTCCATGTCGATAACCCAATCAGCAAAAATCTTAGGGTCAAGTCGACCATCAAAAGTGGGTGGGTCAACCTTAACCCTACGGGTTAGGTCAGCATCAGGGTCATGCTCAGGACATCTAACATCTCCAGTCTCTTGCTCATAGCGTCGAGGCCTAGGCTCACGATTTCATTTTAAATTTTTAAAAATTTCAATTTTGCTCCATTTGTCTCCCTCCTCCTCTCTCTAGTTCTCTTTCTAGTAGAGGGGAGAGCGCGTCTGCCTCCCTTGTCTCACCGCTCTCTCTCCTCCTCCTCCTCTTCTCACTTTTCTCCCTTTCTCCCTTTCCTTAGGAGGAGTGAAATGATGGTGGTGAGATGAAAGCAATAAAGCGACGATAGTGGGGAGACGACACGGCACATTTTTGAAAATAAAGGAATGTAACTGCATATTTTTTAAAATTTGAAAAAGAATTATATGTAAAATTAGAAATATATTAATAAAAACTTATTTAGATTTTTAGGTAAATCTAAGGGATTTTTAAATTTTTTTAAGAATTATATATCAAAATATAATTAAAGAATAATTATGAATATCTTTTAGTAATTAATTAGAAAAAAAATTTGAAACTTTTCAGCTTGAGCTCTAAAATGATTATAATAATAAATTTTTATTGTTGAGACAATTTTGTCAGACCAATTGATTTGAGTTTGACACATAAGCCTGAAAAAAGCAAAAAATTTGAGCATGGGCCACCATGCCCAATCTGCCCATTATTGGTTTAGCCTAATAATAATAACTCGTAAGAATTTTTTTAAGAGCAATTTGCTTTAATATTATTTTAATATTATATTATATTATTTTAAAAAATATTTATATAATTTAATAATATTTATAAATAATTTCTTTTAAAATTATAAAAATATTAATAAAAAATGACATTTATATATTATAATATCTAAATTATATAATATAACATCAAAATAATAATAAATTAAATACTTTTTTAATCACATAAAATGGATACATAAATTAATTTTAAACTAATAAAGACAGCAAGACTCTATATATGTTAGTCGTGATAGTTATATATATATATTAATTAGGCAGTTTAGACGAATGTATAGCTGGAATTTTTTAGTTTTTAAATTATAAAATTAGTTTTTTAATTTGAATAATGTGTAAATGAATTAATAGAAATATTTTTCTAATTACCGTATCAAGTTGGCAGTAGTACTTATTCAAAATTTAATGTAATTTTTAAATTTCTACACTAGTCTATAATTAGTTAAAAAAAGGCCCTTTGTGAAGTCTTTTTATAATATTAGTTGATTTATTTGCATGTTATTTTAAATTAAATTTTTTTTTTATTAGTAGTTAAGTTGGTCATGATCTTTTTTAATAATATAAAACAACATATAAAATTTTTAATATATCAACTACTTTTATTTAGTATTTTTATAATTAATTAACTTTATTTTTATTATATATATATCTAAAAAAATTATATTAAAAAGGTAAAAAAAAAAAATTAATCATGGCCAATTTAGCCGCTAACAAAATAGAGACAAAGGATAAATTTAGTTACTTTGGAAACTCATAAGACTTACTTATATGCCGTCATAAATTAAAAGAACTTAATTGGTATTGATCAATATATATTTAAACTTTTTGATGATATTGTTGACGTAGGAAATATGGGATCTCAAGGAACACCAAAAAAGAAAAAAAGTCCCAGGAGATGGCGACGCGCAAAGAGGGTGAGCCTGTTAATGGAGGCTCAAGAAAGAAAGGGAGAGAGAGTTCGGAGCACCCAGAAGAACACATAGGAATTTAAGGTGGTTCAGGGAGGAAGCCCCTTACGTCCACTGAGCGATCAACGAAGGGAGTTCTAAAAGTAAAAAGGTAGCCGTGAAGGCTTAATACATTATTTGAGAAAGAAAGAGAGAGGAAGAGCTCCTCAGTTGGGATTCTAATACAATGTGAATGAGGGAAACCCAATAGCTGCCCGCGCTTTGGTTGCTTCTCTTGGATGGATTGATTATTTTGCTTGGAAACTGTTTAGAGGTATTTGTAGGCGATTGAGTGCATAGCTTTATCCTGATTTTTCAGAGAAAAGGAGGTGGATAAGCTCTGTGTTCGCGCCGCTTGTCGGCCACCGGAGGGGCCAGAAGCCACGAAAGGAGAGTGCTATTTTTTTATATTGGTATTTTTTCTCGGGATCCGTGATAGCCGGAGCATGCAAATCCTTGATTTGCGAATCTGAAAAAAGTGCTTCGTACGAGGAACAACGCGGTCGAGTCAAGCTGATTGTGACAGACACCGCTTTGTAACATCGTGCCTGACGTTACCAGGGATGGTCCTGGCTTGTCGTGAACGAGGCTAGATTGAACCCTCGTGGTCGAGGTTTGACATGGTCAGGAACCTGCGAGAACAGAGGAGTTAGCAAATAAATGAAAGTAGCTAGAGGCTAGCCAGGCGCCACGTATACGGCCGAGATGTAGCGCAGGAACCACGTGTTAACAGATATATATATATATATATATAAATAACTATTCCAAACATGTTTTAGGATTAATATATAATGTTTTATAATATTAGATTCAAACATCATCAACTGTTCGATACCCGATCTAAGCGCATTCCTCGCATATCTGCGCAGAGCTTGCAAGCCGTGCCACACACATAACAGTTAAAAAAAAATATTATTTTATATTTTTTTTATTTCATAGTCTTTGGTACGAATATTTTGCTTAATTTATATATATATACTAAATAAAAAATATCCACATAAAATAACAAAATATTAATGCAAAAAATTAAAAAAAAAATTATACAAAGTATACAAAAGTTATACTAAAGATGATTCTTTATATTTTAATTTCGCTATAATAATCCACCGTAGAATTGAGCTTTAATAATGCTAATAAATAGTCAACAATCTCATTTAGGTGCTCTTTTCTCCCATAAAATCATGAGACGTGATCTCCCTCTAGACAAAATCTCATTTATTGAAATTGTGTGAAACCAAGCTATTATGTGGCTTTTGAAGTACTGTTCAATTTATTTTCTTTCATGGACATTTGTCTATCAAAATTTCTATTGATCATAAATGTTCATTCTTCTCTTATACCTTACCTTAGGTTTCATCTTAGTC
>KZ454768.1:0-15415 GCA_002786265.1 Apostasia shenzhenica
AGGATTTTTGTTTGCTTGTCGGGAGACCGGTCTCGCGCCGCCTGTGAACCTGCGCTATGCAAGACAGTAGATATAACCATACGTATGACGGACGTTGCTTGCATTCTCTATCCTTCGCAAATAAGATTTACTTTGTTCGTTACATCACCGGTACACAATAGATCTTACACATAGTGACGTATTTGATCTCTGCGCGCTACGTTGGGCAGGCGCCTTATTGTAAGAGGTCGAGGTATGCGCACGACACTGTTGAAGCGCGCCGAACGTTTGAAGGTGGCGGGTAGACCTTCTCCCTCCCCGGCAGATCGTCCCAACAGCGCACACACACCGCTATAAGAGTCCTTCAGTGCAGGGACGGGCAAAGAGTACATGAGCAGTCTATCACGTTTCGCACGCGCGCGACCGCGCAAACCAATTAAGTGGGGGACTTTGTACGAGTACGTAGTCCATATTTCAGCCAGGGATAGAATTGAATTCGCACCCATTGATAGCAGGCAAGTTTTTGCGAGCATTAACTACATCCTGGGTCCACACAGTTTCAGGGCAAAACGAAAGGTAATCTTCCGAGCATCAAATTAGAACGAATTAAATTAGACAGGACGCAGGGCACCCACCGAACCTTCGGATATAGCCCTGGCAAAGAGGCTGGATGACCAGGCGAGGATGGATTTGTGCACGGAGTGGAGCCAGTAGAACCGTACGGGAAAGCGGGGAAACGAGGGATCGGCGGAACAAATCAGGCCAGGGCAGAATTCCTCACTTAGTGCCCAGTATTAACTCCTTCCAGGGGGAAACCAAAATGCTGTAGCATATGGAGCTAGGTAGACGCAGAATCCGCAACGCATCCACCTTGATCATCTTGTGCACGAGCGCTACCCGGATTTCCCGGCGGTATTGGAACCTCTTGGCATGCCACACTGTCATATTTTGAGTGCCATTCAAAAAGTACGCAGAAGTTTGATAGCAGATGTACGAAAACGATGCAGCTCTACCTGACGGTAACTGCGCTAGGCAAAACTCACGCGGACCGCGAGCATTATCTAGCCGGAGCTCACGTAATGGGTGTGGTGCGGAGAATCAGAGGTGATCAAGAGTTAGAGATACCTTGGCGACTCGCAACATAGTCGTGGTGCCGAAACAACTTCCACCTCAGGCCTATGGTCATCTTTGCTGTTGGTCATAAGGGGATCACTTGGGAGGATTCGGCCTTTGCATTCGCGATTGGGGAACTATAAAATTTATTCCAACACATTTATACCAATAAGTAGATACACTCGAACAGCAAAGCTTATACGCGCACGACCGACAGACTTTTCGAAGGCTGTCGGGAGGTATTGTCAGGATGGCTGAACCTTTAGGGCAGGGTGAGAAATAACTAAGGCGGTAGATTTCCACGACGGCGGCACAGCGGCATCACACGCGCGGTCTTCCGGGAAGAATTTTCAACGATAGCATTAGTACCAAATTAAATGCACTCTATGGGCGTTACGTCCAAATAGCAGCGTTAAAGGAAGCGGAACCTCAGTACACTTCAGCTCGCCCATAATATCCATCCCACATTTGGCCACGCTTTAATGTATGTTTAGATGAGTACAGAGAGAATTCCTTGAGACCCGCGCAATTAATCTGTGTTGCTTCAGAGAACTGTGATGTAACAGAGCGTGTAATAGTAGCGGCTACGAGCTTTGCATGGTTCGGAAACAAATTACTAGGGCCCAGGGTGACAGGATAGAGGCGCTAAGAGCAGCCTTGAACGAGATCGAGGTTGCCACTTAGATTGAAAGTAGCTTTATAGAGCCAAGAGATCATTGGCTTGTGTCCATTCACTAATTTATGCCTGTTTTTCATCCAGCAGATAAGAAAATTTGGTTCCTCTCTTTTTGCGTTGAGTAGCCATGCGATGAAAGAAAGATGGTATTGCGATCGCCGCCGAAATCCAACGAAGCTTTTGCCGCGTTGCAGACCAAAAATCTCCTGGCGGATAAGCAGAGAGTTTGTAGTTTAGCATGAGTTATGACACTAGAACGTTTATGCTGTTGTAAATTTACTTGCAGGAAAAGCCCCTGATGTTGAATATCAATATTCTTGAAGGCGAAAGAGTGATTTGCTGTTCACAGCTGAGCAACGCTGATGCAGGAAAATCACCTTAGACAGATTCTTGACTCCAGAATTGAGAGCACGCCAAGGTAACCTGAGCAAGACCCTTGTGGTTTAGAAATGGAAGCTGGCGAACCTTCTCAGATGTATGCAGTGCCAAGCTTGAAACACGATATAACCGTCCTAAGCAGAATCATACATTTCTAAACGTTTTAGTAGCACAAGTAAATCCCTCGGAATTTTAAAGACGGTAACACAGCTTGCAGGATCTTAAAACTTGTATTGTGCAAGTTGTTCAGATTAACATATTAGGGTGGAGCAGCTGATCGTGAAGCCACCGCGCGATAAAGATAGTGAATACCATAGAGCCACAAATGCAGATATAACGCAGCTGAGTTCCAAAAAATCCACGATCCGATCTTCTGCCACCAAATTCCGACGAGGTGCGCTGAGATTAGGTATTATTGCCACTCACAGTGATACATCCAAGGCCATCACAGTATTACCATAACTATCATTTATCAGCGCAAATCAATTCAGACAGCAAATGCTCAGAGCAGCCTAATTATCATTATTAACAGGCGGGAGTACAATGTGTAAAGGGCTTCCCACCTTTCTTATCCGTTTTGGCGATAAAATGCACATTAAAAATTCACCAGCTAATAATAGCTTAGGGGGTTGTGTCCGTTAAAGACGATAGGGAGAACAGACCATCCCAAATAGCACGGCGCACCAAGGTAGTCTTTATGTGCACCTAAACAGCCGCGAAAATCCAATTCTCAATTATAGACCAGCAAAAAGTTTGCCAACGCAGATGATAATTGGCTCTATTGAGCAGACATAGAAGGATATTAGAGCTGAACATGAACTGTGGTCAGCGCATAACGGAAGAATAATACCTTTTCACTCTACGTAGACTTCTTTCCTCAGCAAGGAGGGAACAAAGTTGCAGAATCACCAATTGTCGTCAATTCAATAGATCTTAACACATACGCGACGATCAGGAATACTTGGGCACATGCGATTTTTGTCATGAGGAGGCAAAGACATAAGCATTTGCCCTACGAGAGAGTGTAAGGAAATTATAAAGGCCTTAACGATAACGGTAGTGCAGGCACGCTTATCGTGGTCGGCGTTTTCCGAGAGCTCTCCACCTGATCAGTGTATCCACTAGAAATAGGATATCTATAATCATGCTGGGGTCGCAAGTGTGAGAAGAGGCTATGGGCAGGGCAGCACACCAAAGCAGGGATGAAACGGCCCTCAGACCGCTTTTCAAAGTTTATTGAAGTTGTAGGGAAGATCGGTCCAATTGAGGCATGGTTTGAAGTGGGGGTTTGCGGAACATTCAAACCACGCGCTTTGGAGGCTTTAAGGGGAGTGCCAGACTTGGACTTACCTCGCGAAGGCGAGGAGAAAACAAGAGGAGTAGGTGGAGCATCCACAGCCATAGAAGAAATAGGAAGAGAACCATCCGCATTCTGCAAAGCAGCGAAAGGATTAGGAGAGGTAGTCTCAGCAACTCCTTTACCTTTAATATTCTCATGGCCTTTCGACCTAGTATGGGCAGCTGGACGGGAAGAAAGTGGCTGACCATCACGACGTGGGGAAAATTTTGAAGTAGCAGTCACCTTCCGACGGCGATGAGTCACAAGCATCCAAGGGCCAAACGCTAGTTCAGAAGAACATGTAGAGGTAGCTATAGTAGTGGGCTGAGTGGGCTGGAGCTGAGAGGGAGTAGAATGCAGTCTTGGTGGAGCAGGAACAAGGGGCTGAACAGAGGGCGGAGGCTGAGTCTGACCTGCATTATCCGCCACACAAGGAGAAGTTCGCGTTGGGCAAACGCTATCTTTGTGGCCAACCATTCCACAGTTGAAGCATATGACAGATAAGCCTTCGTACTCAATTTTTTGGTAAAACTTACCATGGCAGCCATTAATCCAAACTCCCGGTTTAAGTGGTTTGCTAAGATCAACACGAACACAAATCCGAGCAAATGCAATTTTATCAATCTTAGCCGTACATGGATCAACCCAAAGCGGAGTGCCAACTGATGACGCAATTCGAGCAAGGTTATTGATGTCCCAAGAATAAAGCGGCAAACCAGGAAATCGGATCCAAAGAGGGGTTGTACAGCCAATACGAGAAGACGCTTGAAAGGTTGGAGTCCAGCAATCCAAACCCAACACTTGGCCAGCCACGATCCAAGGTCCCGAGCGTAAAACAGCATCCCGATCATTGTGCTTTGAGAATTGGCAAAGGAAACAATCATTCCCAACGTCCAAGACATGAAAACCATCAAAATGACCCCACCTCTTATGTAGTTCAGCGGAGAGAAAATGAAAAGGCATACGGCGGCCAAACAAGCGACCAACTAAAGCATTAGCGAAGCGAGCTTCCATCCTTTGAACAGCCGCCAAATCCAGTGAGACAACACCATCATGAAGATATGATGAGGAAGAAAGATCAAAGGAAGAAATATCAACACAGTCTTTGTGCTGCCAGGCTTGGTTTATGGTGGAGAACTTCTCAGCAGCATATTCACAAACAGGTGGTGGGCATGGTGCAGGAGCAGAGAGCGGCATCGCAGTTGGGCCAGGGCACTCGGCGATCGTGACAGGCCACGTCGGTTCAACGACGGATGTAGATTTGACGCGTTATATCTCTCGAAGTTTCTGGCTTGCCCTGTTCAATTGCTTAGCAGAGCGGAATGGAAGCATCGGATTTGCGCCGAAGGGTCTAAAGCCAGGAGAGTTAGGACGGCTGGCGGTTGTTGGCCGGTTGGCCCGAGATAGCAAAGGTAGGAATTGAGTGTCGAGTCCCTTGATTTGCGCTTTATCTCTTCACTTCGTCCAGGTCGATATTGGCAGAAGGATCAGGGTTCACAGCAGGTCATAGGAGGACGGACGCCGAACCCAGTTTCTCTCGGGAACAGGAGGAAAGTTGAGCCGCTGATAATTGTCCCGTGTCTATCCGAGAGATTCCTGTGTCGGTCCTGCATATCCTCGCGATCGTGGCCTCATTCCTGGGGAAGGTACTGCAAGTACCAGAACAATCTAACACTCTCAATTCTGGCGCGAGCAGTAAGAGCGACCAAGAATGAACCACTGACCGCACTACGCTGTGTTGGGCTGCGACGGGAACTGCGGCCAGCGGCGCTCATCCACGACTGCTAAGAGGTACGAGCCGATGTGTGTCAATTCGCGCTAACTGCCGCGAACCGCCAAAGGCTCTCAGACTCCTCCAGACCTCAAGGAAGGCGGACGAGAAATCACATCTTCGAGCAGCCATACAGGGACACGAAACTTCTCAACTCTTGCATACGCGACTGTCGGTGCCGCATGTTTTCGCTGGTGCTCGTCCACCAACGACATTGTTCCTTGCTGTGGCATGGCCCCAAGAACGTCGGCTGCCCGTAATCGAGTCACTGCCGGAAATCGCCCTCACACGCCTACGTTTGGCTGCTGCTATCATCTGGCACCGCGATGAAAGATTTCAGACGCAACATGCCTTCCGTGTACTGTGGATTCTGCTCGAATCCGCATACACGATCTATCCAAGACTATCATATGAGGCGAGAAGCTCCTACGTGCGGAAGAGCGAATTTGGCTGACGATCATCTCACCGATCAAGCCGGGCTGCTGGCGGTTGATTCGACAAAGGTGGCCACGCCTGAGTTCCACCGACCAAAGACGAGGACATCCGTTATACCTACTTGGATCTGGCAGCAGCATGATTGAAGCTGTTGATTGATGAGCGACACACGCTATTTGGCAGGGGATGTGAGTGTGGTCAATAGGGTGGGAAGCAAGTTTCCCTCAGGCAGCTATGTGCATCATTGTCGGACTTTGATTATATTTTTCCGGTGTGCTCGATACTCGATACTTACCGAACAACACTGGGACCTACGCTGAGCTCTCTAGATGTGTAGAATGTGAATAAATGATGGAAGTATCCATTGATATCGGATATGAAGTTCACCGCAAAATGTCGGCTCGGAGACGTGCTTATCCATTCATTTGCAGTTGATTTGAATGCTGAATAGAATTTGGTCCTTCTGAAAATTATCCAGCGCAAAGTCCATTTACGTTTAGCCACAAGGACGATGTTGTTTTCGTTAGGACCAAGTCGGTCAGCCACTTCATGAAGCCCAATGATTGTCAGGATCATGCTAGATCCAAAAGAAGTGTATCTGCAATCCGCAAGCGCTCACTGAACCGAGAATTAAACATTGCCGATAAACTGTCCAAAAGAACCGGACAGTATTCTATAATAAACCTGCGATGTGAGATTCGTCATCGATTGCGCGCAAGCTGCCGAGCGATCGGGACGATATGAGACGTTGGCGAGATCACGGTAACAACTCAGGAGCTGACCGAACCTTCCGCAGAAGTGACCTACCGTGGTTTTTATTGGTCCCAAAGTACAAGTCGGAACGTTCTTACGCTCTTTCGACCCCAGGTCTGACGATCATCCGTCTTAGTAAGTATTGCTTTACAATACATTTGATTATTAGCATTTCCATTTTAAATCATGCCTCTTGCAGCTGTCACGGCGATACCGTTCCAAATGGGCGGCACGAACGGCGACCACGAACGGACGACGACGAACGGCTTTCCGAGATGATGTTGAAGGTGGCCTGAGTTAAGATGAGCCTAGAGATCGTTCTCTAACACGATTTTTCAAGTGACCGAAGCGGTTCCAGAAATGGGAATCAGTGCCTCATGTTATTTTGTTTGACGACTCTCACTAATGGTATCGCTAATGACAGCCTTTTAATAGCCGTTGGATGCGGTGCCAGCCGGTCTTCTTCTCGGCGCTTGATTGCGAAAAGATGCATGTCGAGATTATGGATCGGATCGGACAAAAACCGATTGAATATGGTGACCTGTATTTGGCTGGACACATCATTAACGGAAAAATCGCGGACCTGATCATGTTCCAGGCCGAGTCTTCTGCCATTGCAGCCGAGCTGCCATGTCGGTGTTCCAGCTTTGGCCAAAGGATGGCAGAGGAGCGATTGCAGAGGATCCAATATGAATGCTGGGAGTATTCCTACTATTCAAAACAACGGCGACAAGATCTACGCCCGGACTGGGCCGAGATTCAACGACGAAGAGTTGCCTCGTGGGCCGCAAGCCACGCTGTCAGGTTTCATGCAAGGTCGTGTCAAGTTCTTCAATGTTGGTCCGTCAGGTGGAGCGCCTGGGCATTCCTCCAATGGAGATCAGGAGCGTGATGAAGTACCTTTGAAGATGAGGAAGCTGGTGTCGGCGAGCATTGAGCTTGAGAACGGCTTGAAGCGAGTAGCTTGATTGTATCATCGCCGCCAGATTATCACACTCGTTTCTGGTATGAGCTATTATCGAGGGTTATTCGCCGGAGCCAAAGGATTCAGGACAGTCAATGTTTTACCGCTCGGGATACATCGCCCAAGTACTCAAGGACGAGCCACATGGCTATGAGCGATGGCGGTCAAGAGGTGACCAGCCAGAGTGGCAGTTCTGGCTGGAGTGTGAGCACTCCACTTGTCGGCTTATGGTCAGGCAATGACATGATTGATGTGGGGTCCAACACACAAGATGAATACGCAGCAACAGCAGCGAGTCGATGGGAGCCACTTCGTCGATCCGATGGGTGTGTGAATCTGCTGGAGCGGCGAGGCTCCGTTTGCGCACCGGCAGTAAAAGCACTTGATCGAACGACGCCGAAGGGCACGTTAAGTCCACTACATTGCCAAGGCCAAATTTCGGGATGCGAGGAACTGACCCTCGGACGTAGTTTTTTCAGCTGGGACAGCTCAGATGGCGCGACCTCACGCGAGCACCTGGAACTCCCCGGGCGGCCCGCATACACTCCAGGTCGGCGGTAGCGCGCATTCGTTACCTCCCAGCGTCCGAGCAACCCGGAGCACAGCGCAAGCTTGGAGGATGCCGTATCCCTGGCCAGCATGATTATGCACTTAGGAGGAGTAGAATGGCCAAATCGGCACCAAAGTGCATTAAAACAGGACTGCGATATGCAGTCGTATCTCCTGTTGCGCAAATAATGTCCTTTGTGAAACACGCAAAGCGCCACACTTCACCGACTGGAGTGCCATTTCCAAGGACCCCAAAGATTGATTCCGACACCAAGTTCCGAAATGGGTGAGTGTGGCCTGAGTGGGAGGCGAGCATGAAGATCGCTAACCACGCAGGCATTATGTCTGGCTGAGCACGATCGGAAGGAGTACGCGTACCAAGATAGTAGGGCGCAAGGTTTCCTCACACGTTTACCAGATGGCGGAGATTGCCTCTGCGTCAAACCAATTATCGCCCGGCCATACACGGAAGTGGACGTCGAGTCAGTAGTTTATTCCAGGGATTTTTTTTTCTTTCTCAACAATTGAACATTGGGGCTAAGTTGGATGGGCGACTGTCGTGAAGAGCGGTCTGAGGGAAGGAGTTATATAGGAAAAATAGGAACGGGATGACAATTATTTGAAAGGGTGGCGAGGTTGACGTCTACAAAGCTCGGGCTTTAGGAAAGAGCAAATTGTTGATATAGATATGCGCGCCGAACCCGCAGAATCTCACCTGACACCTTACTTTTCATTGTTACTTGACATCTCCATCGTGTCCCACGTCTCAGCCCGTCAATTCCTGTCCCACACGCTGCGACACACGCGTGCACGATCGCTGCAGAATGAAACGGATATCGGCCACCAAACCATATTCCGTCCAATTCTACCAGAGGCGAGACGCTCACTCCCTCAGTAAAAGGAGTGGTTTAATTGTTACGAAGGAGGATTACGAATGGTGATTCGTCGTCGACTCGCCGCTGCAGGCAGCTTTGTAGCCAGATGCCTGACGACGCGTTAGGAGAATGAATGCTCGGGCAGGCACACCAGGATCTGGCCCGAGCATCTTCTGCAGTTAAGCCGAGTCGTGGAGGCGAAGACAACTCACCGCGGGTGCTCGGGTGACGAAAGGCAGATCGAACCCTGCTTCGAAGCCGTCAGTGCCCTGGCTGTTCGCGGGTCAGGTTCACGTTTGCCGGCCCACACAGCCCACACGGCTCGTCCTCCATCCGTCCTGTATCGAGAACGATTTCTTCCGCTCGCATACCATACTGGTCAGTACTTCGCTTTGCCGGCTGTCCTACGCTCCTCTATCGGTCCGAAAGTGCACTGCGCAAGCGTCCATAGTATTCGTTCTCGGAGAGGGCCGACACTCGTTATCCATTCTCCTTGACCTGGATTGGGAACCGTCTCTCGTGTATACTAGCGCGCACATAGCAGGGACCAAACAGACCCCCACGAAAGCTACTGTCTCAAGGAACCACCTCCACGGTCCGCCTGCCTATCTTCCTTACATCAACGGTTGTCATCTTTTTACCCGTACACATGGTCATATCTCATCCCGATCCAAGGTTACCAGTTCGACACAGGAGGGCTGGCCGGAATGAGTTTGTTACTTCAGCCACAACGAGTTTCCGAAGGATGACTTTGCAAGACCTTTTCCCGCCCCTTGCACACTGCAGCAAAGGACAAAACATACGCAATTCCTAGCGCAAGTTTTTGAGCACGCCACATCGGCGCTGAAGGGGAATTCGACAGCTTCACTACGGCTAAAGAGCTCATCCACTTCACCCGAGCATTCTGAGATCGGGCCCGAAAGCACCGAGCTTCGAGGTGGCCGCTGTGTGGATTCAATAGGGACGTTATGTGTTGCTGATCGTGGATCCCCCCAAATTTGGGCAGATCTATATCGGGTAGTATGCTTGATGCCCCCAAACCTGATGACGTTCGGCTGACCAAGCTCCAGATATGTCTGAGAAATAACCCTGAATTCGCTAGTGAGCCTCTGGACAACATCTCTGCCGGTTTATGGGAATTGGCCTGCTTCCAGCAACAGCCGTCTCTTTTATCGTCAATCCGATCAAACTTGCCACGTAGCGGCGCAGACGCCGTACCGGCTCGCTTCGCGGATGGGCATTCACGTCCAAGTCTGGTCTTCCCCCTCCCGAAAAACCTAGAAGCCCGTGACTCTCGGCGAGACCCAGAGACCTGGCGCTTACGTGGTTCACAATGTCACCCGCTGGTTGCGCAGGAAAAATCTTGATGCCATCACAAGGCCAAGACGGTCACCCGGCACTGGGAAGTTTTTCATAAGTGCTGTGA
This sequence comes from Apostasia shenzhenica, assembly GCA_002786265.1. NCBI lineage: Eukaryota > Viridiplantae > Streptophyta > Magnoliopsida > Asparagales > Orchidaceae > Apostasia > Apostasia shenzhenica. Next base: position 10,259 of record KZ454768.1, read on the forward strand.
GCCGGATGCATCGGTGACGTATCAGTGAGAGCACATGTGCCAAGTTGAACTCTACACGAAGCGTGGCTAAGTGTCTTGTGCGCCGTCGGGCAGCGACCACCCTTCGGACTGAGCAAGTGCTTAAAGAATTCCAGGACTTCTTTCCGTGGAGCCAAATCATTGGCTTGCCTGGTTTGGTGGCTTTGCCCATGCGCCCGCACCGTATATTACTTCGAGAACGGAGAGCAATTCATTTACGGAACTCTCTGGCCACTATCGCAAACAATTTGAGCCAGATCATGCCGGATATTACTTCGACAAGCACTGAGGCTAGCCGCTACCCTGCGCAAACGTGCCGCAGAGTCTATCGAGTGTGTGATCTCCGAAATTGCTCACTGCATGCAACTATGCTGGGATAGTGTGGTCAAGATGGCTTCACTAATGCGGGTTAAGCAAAGCGATGCGCACTGAAACTCTCACTCTGCTGCTTCGGCACTTACCATTCCCACTTAATGTCTACTCAAACTGCTTTGGCGTAGCACGCCAGACCTGCAAGATGAATCGGTTAACGACCTGACCACCGTGGGTTATCAAAAGAAACGGGAGCCAGACGCTTCCCATCGTTAGCAGCTACTAATCCAAATCTCGCCATCGTCGGCATGTCGTGCAGGCATTTCTGGCGCGCAAACGGTGATACGGCTGGCGAGCTGAACGCTATTATTAGATCAGTTGCTGATAGAACGACGCTCAGGATACAGAGAAGATTTTGGGAGTCTGATGGAAACAAGGCTCGACGTCTCCGCGGCAGATACCGACATGATCGCTTTGACGTCGCCACACATTTCGACCCGACCGAAAGGAACTGAACAAAAACCATGACTGAGCTACGCCTGTTTTCATCACGATGAACCAGAGGAATCGTTTCGATGCACCATTCTTCAAACATGTCTCCGCGTTGAAGCGCAAGTTGTCGATTCGCAGAGCGATTGGCTTCTTAGTGACTGCATAGAGGCCCGCTGGACGTGCCGAGCTACATGGACGGAACGTACACTGCTACGCAGTTGGAACGATAGGCACCTGGTACGCCGGCGCTGACGGACAGTAAATCGCGAGCGTTCAATTACAAGGCCAACGAAGTCGAGCACCTACTACATTCCGGAGGTTGCCGTAGGTATCGGTCCTGGGCCGCAATTCAAGTTACTTTTTCAAATGTCGCCGGTCCGAGCTACGTCGTTGATACTCTGCGTGCTCCTCGGGACTTTACGCGCAGTCGAAGTGAGTTACTTCGGTGCTTGGTTAAAGTGCAAGGCAGAGTAATGGTTTCAGTATTTACAGCTCGGCATGGTCAGGCTTTATTGAAGGGCGAAGTCAGACACCGCGCCGTTCGTCGGCGGTCTTGAAACGTCACTTGACTAATCCCAGATGGTTTCGCTAGGCCTGTGTAACGGCCACTTCCTCCACGAAGGACGACAAACGCGTGCAAAGACGTGGGACATCGATGCGACGGTACTGTCGTGCTGTGGGATAGGTTTCTGTGTGATCAAGAGACTGGACGACGCTTCAGCGAGACAACTGATAACACTGGCTGTTGTTCGGGCGCCGGAACAACACTCTGTGTACCGGTGTGCCTTGACTCAATGAATTTTTCCATTACATGGTAGCATCTACTGATATGCGCGGTTACTGCAAGCTGTTTGCGATTCACCCAATCCTCAGCGGTGGCATCCAGTCTTATATTCCAGGCAAGATGCTTCAGCCAGGGCGGTGTTATCCCCTGGACGTGTTCCTATGCGAGCTCCACGAGGCCACTGGAACCCAAGCAGGGCGACTACGAAGAGGTATGAGGTATAGATGACGTCTACGCACCGCTCACGAAGCAACGCGGTCAGTAAAAAACAGCCTAATTGTACCATTGCGCGTCAAAGTCGAATGTCCGGCCACAGCGAGTCTCTGCTGGAAACGACGGACTGGATCAAGCTTTTCTAATTGTCAGGAAGATGCAATCCACCCGCATATTGGAATCAAAACGGACGACTGAATCAGCGATTCGGGCAAGATCTTCGACAAACGCAATTATCACCATTCCTCTCGAAAAGATCCCTGAGGTACAACATCACCGAAAGAAGCGGCTTGCTTTGTTGAACAAATTTGAGCGGCTGGTTGTAAAAATATTGACGTTTATTCTGGCGTCTGCTAACAATTTTGGCTCGAAGGTGGTGAACACAACAATGATCCAAGGAGTCCTTCTCCACATGTTTGTGAGACAGTGACTCCCGGCGGACCAAGTACACATCGTGGCGGTCTCGGGCAAAGACAAAAGGTCGAGCTAAGCGGCAATAATGAACCGTTTGATGGCCTATTTGGAGCAGATCGGTATGTTAATACTGGCCGGATCTTTCGTATCGACCACTGCACGCCGTTATCAACAACAGCTACGCAGTTTGCCATCTCGGCTTCCAGCGTTGATCGTCTACGAAGGCAGCTCTCACGACAGCTGAAACAGGTTGGATTCAACCGGCCTATTGCCAAAGCGCACACAAGCGCCTATAGCTTTCGCAGTTCACGGACAGGGCGCATCCATAAGTCTATGAATTTGGAGCCTTACCGCGACCGTCCCCCGTTCCAGAATGACACAATTCATCACCTAGAACTCGCTTGGCTCGAGGCCAGGATTCGATAGCTTTGTGCCCGCTCTCGATGCTTCTCATCCCAGAGGATCACTTCACTCTCCAGTTTGGTGATCAACTCTGCGCTAGGTCTGTACCGGAGATCGCTCTGGGCAAATACCCTGGTTCTCGCTCGGGTCAAAACCAGACGTACAGTGGTCGGTCACAGTCTACGGAGAGAGTACGCAAGGCCATAGGCACGCTCCGCCGGCAGTTCATAACTGCAAAGAAAGCCATTTTTCATGGATTGGTCGCGTATCGCCCAGAATGTTGCAGACAGATGCAGACCGGCAGTCACTATATAATCGGCCGTAGGGCATCGCTTGCGATCAATCGCCGAAAAGCTCGGATGGTAACCGTTCAGCTATTGCTTGCTGCGGAAACGGCCCTTCGACACCAGTGTTGAGCAGGCCTAAATAGTCAGATGCACAACTGGTCGCTGCTCGCCTTGAGGCTGCGGCATACCGCTGCACTTTGAGCTCGACGTCGCTTTTGCTTCACATTCGAGCCAAACGACCCATCTTGGACGATTTCGGAGCAATTGCAAAGACGGGCGTCATATTCAAGAGCCGAAACATTCGATATCATCATCCCGCTGCTGGAAAGGTGTGTCTTCGACGACAAGGCCCCCTTGTGAATGCAAACGTATGTCCCCGTCCCAGGAGACCCGAGAAAGGTTTTGACTTCCCTCGCCTTAGCTTTGAGAAACATGTACGAACAAGTTCCCTGCATCAAGCACGAGACCTTTTTCCCATAGAATCGGACCTATTCCAATACTGCGAGGCTTCGTTAAAAGATTTACGGTTGAATAGCCAGCTTTCACCCGTGCGAGTGGAGACCGAAATTGGAAAAACGATGGATGAAAAGCTTGATTCATAACCTTGTGGTAAACGGTACAGCATGGAATGTAGTTTCCATCGGTATTCAGAGAAGACCTACGTCTAGATCTCAGACGTATGCCGTGGAATAATTAAGAACTACTGGTTGCCATTATTTCAGGCGGACTGGTAGCTTTGAGAAGGAAAATTAAAAAGAAGGAGGTTGAACAGCAGCAAAAAAAGCCTGTGATTCATCTGCCACAAAAACCTCTGCCCCGTGAGGTGACGACCTAGGAGGCGAGACTTACATAGAAGTCCAATCTAAGAATAGGGGAATTAATAGAAGGCAACAGACGTGTCAAGAGCAGAACTCGCAAAATGGTCAGCGCGTAGCTTTTAGAGGCCTGGATTGAACGGTGCAGTCTGGTCTCGTTCAAATGCAGTTTCTAGACTCGGATTATGCTTAGACCATGACAAATCGCTCCACCAACTGAAAAGCAAATGACGCTGCGACCTGGCTTACAGTCCACCTTCAATAGACATCAAGTCAAATTTTGAGCGGTCGGTCTAGGGTAAGTCTGGTGCAATCAGGCGTAGTGTAAATACTGGTAAAATCGCCTGGTAATACAATCACTGGTGCTGGACCTATCTGGGGGCTAATAGATCTCTCGCCGTGTGATGGCAAGTTAGAGCCTGCAAGGGCATCCACTCCTGTGAAGCTGCTTCGCCACTTCGCGTCAATTCCGTTTATAAGTGTTCTCTAGAATCCTTTGGTGAGCTCGCTCAAGACTCAACCCCCCGGAACCCAAAAACTTTGTAGTCAGCCTACTGCCATGCCATATGAGATTCAGCTCTTCTCTCTAATTGCTCTGCTAGACCTGATTTATTCCGATGGGGTCATGAAATGGGAGAAATGTTTGGATAGATGGTATCTTCAGGACGGTTGATGGGTTTCTTCAAGCTATTTTCTTCTTGCTTGCCCGCGCTTGTGGCAGATGCCTATAAACCGCTCCAGATTCCGGCGGCAGGCGGCCATGATTAACTTCTCCTCGACTAGCTAGCCTCCCCCATGCATGGAACTCCGGGTCAATAACAATGCGTGGTCCTGCTTTGGAGCCTCCGTACGGCAGCCTTGGGTTGCAACCCCGGATTTTGTGCCCAGAGAGTCTCTCCTCAACTACCAAGGGGCTGGCGTGTTCTCTGGAATCATTACAAGTGCTGTCCCACGTGGAGTCTGAGCTGACTACTGCGCTAGATCGCACCTATCTCTACGTGGGGACGTTGGTACTCTTGGTGCCGTGTGATGAGCGAGATGCTACGTCGCCAGCAGAAGTGCTGGGCGTTAACCGGCACAAATGCCTTCTGCTTGCTGCTCCAAATAATCCTGCCTTAGTAGTCTCTGCCCAACTCCTTCAGTGGTGCAAGATTGTTCACCTGCGATGTTGCAGAAAATCACCAAGCTGAAACCTCTGAGGATATTTCTATGGGAAAATCTGTCACGTATTTCCGGCAATGATGTTTCTGTTATTTTCTGTTAACAGGCCTCCTCCCACTAGTTTTCCTGTTAATTCTGTGCTTTCTCATTCTTCTTCCTCTTACATATGGTGAATTTTTCGCTTCTGTGCAATGCTCGTGGCAAGCGCGACGCATCCCAACTGAAGCATTAAATTCAAGACGGTTGTTAGCTGCGTCCT
>KZ454794.1:0-16354 GCA_002786265.1 Apostasia shenzhenica
GATTTGCACCAAGCTGAGGATACATAAAGATGTTGAATATTCAAAGAGTATATCAATGAATACTTAGGCATTACAGAACTACTGAAAACACAAAATAAGCGGTACACAACAACAAGACCAGTAAGCATTTATTTCCACGTAGGGGGGGTCAGCTTCAGATGAATATTTCATTTTCAGATTTGGTATTTATCTAAAAGTTCAAATCTGCCTATTTAGCTCGCAGATATCAAGCTGCGCTTAATAAGTTTATTGTGCCATTTTCTTTTTGGGCTCCCTCCTCTCTTTCTCTTTAGCATAAGTAAGTGATTCAATACATCCATGAACTTTCTTTACTAAAAGCTTCAATTTAGTCTACGATTTTATATGGCCAGAAGCCATGCTAGGTCAATTCTCTCTAAGCTGCATACTGCTAAGCTCATATTCAAGTTAAAGCTATACTGCCGGCAGTAGGGGTAATAATTTTAATACTCATACCCGTTTAACACCACCCTGACTCATCCCTAATAGGATAGATATAGGCCGCTACAACTATAGCCTGCAACCTGCTCCGCGTTGTTATGAAACGTGGCGAATTTGGGTATGACTAAATCATACCCGCGCCCTAACACGTAACCGCACTAGTAATTAAATATTATTTACATATATGCTTAAAATTAAAAAATTTTTAAGTGTTATCGCTTTTTATTTTTTATTTAAAATAAATTATTAGTAATAGATTTAAGGTGAGACGAAGCAAGGGCCGAGGCGGGGCGAGGTGGGGCACAAATTGTAAAAATGTGAAGTGGAGGCAAGGGCACGGCGGCAGCAGGTACGTCAGTTTTGGAGGACGCGGGGCGGGGCGGGGGAGGGGCGGGGCAGCGCAAAAGCGGGTATAGGTAATGGGGAAAAGAAAGCAGGATAGACATTTGTTTTATTAAACCCAACCTAAACTAGCACTGTTGCCATCCCTAGTATCCAACCTTCTCACTAATACTTATTTCTTTTCTTCTCTTATCCTTTCACTTATATCTGCTCTTCCACCTCAACATCCTCATTTCTGCGACACTGATCTTATTTGTGTGTTTCTACTTTATAGGCCAACATTCAACACCAATATAACATCACTAGCTTTACCTTTAAATCTGAGTGAAATTTTTTATAACACAATACGTCAGATGCATTCTTCAATTTTATTCATCCTGCTAATAACATTACAATCTATTTCACTGCTATTGATCTAAGATATCTAAATCGCTCACTTTTTCTGATAACTTGATTGTCAATTGTCATTTTCCCCTATAAGGGCTTCTATCTTGACTAAATTTTCACTCTATATATTCAGTTTTTGATCAACTAAAACGAAAACCTAAACACAAAACACATACAATTACAAAAAAATAACAAGCAATTTCTATACCTGTCTTGAGGCACCACAAGATCTTTGAGCCACTCTGCTGGCCTCTTCCTTCCTCAACTGCTCATCATAGTTTTTCTTCTTTGTGAAATCTGAAAGAACCTGAGAAACATCACATTTCAGGCAGAACGAGAGACAATTTCAGATGTTATCTCCAATGATTATCACTGTATGCAGAAAAGAGAGAAAACCAGATACTTGCCTCAAAAGCACCTTGGAGTTTCTTGAAGGATTCACTTGCCAATGGATTCCCCATATTTTTGTCAGGATGCACAAGCATAGCCTATTCATAACAAAGGCATAATAGCTAACTTCCAACAGCTGTACAACATACTAAGGCCGTCTGAAGATGTAAAAAGAGCAAATCACAGAAACTAATCAAACATAACATGCACCTTTTTGTAGTACTCCTTTTTTAACGCAATTTGATCAATATTGCTCCTTTGAGCAAATCCCAAGGCATCATAATGACTTGAACTATTCATTATCCTCTTTATTTCTTCTCTTGAAACTAAATCTGTTCTAACAGCCTTGCTACAAGAAGTATCATTCTGGACATGTAAAGAATCTGAGGTAACAGAAGCATTGACCGGAGAATTACTTGAATCTGCATAACAAGTCTCAACTGTTGAAGGAAAATATTTGAAGTAATCGTGAAAATCTTCAAGTATCGGTTCAGAAGTCTTTTGTTCCTCCAATTTTTCCCCTTCACAAGTACAATCATATCTTAGAAGCAACTTATTCAGAAGGTCATTTGATATAAAAGAGAAACTTAGCACAAGTAAGTCCCCTGTCCACCCAACACGATTATGTACACAGTACAAAGCATATGTAGCTGAGGTCAGCACAAGAAACAGGGCATTTCGTAGAGAGAACATTACACCTGCATGATTGGTATGAGTTATTGAACAGAGATGAGCAATTGACATACTAGTAAGCAAATGCCATATAAGAGTGGGTGTAACTAAACAAATAATGAGAAAATAGCCTCGTACCTCCAACTATAAGCAGTATCACTGAGGTCCATAAGTTGCTGTATTTCCACAAAATCAGAAGACCAAATAAGCCAACTATAAAAAGCTCAGTAGTGTGCCCAAAAATGGTAACAAAGGCTACTGCAGCTCCCTGCAAAAGAAAATCCATCAATTAAAGGTAATATGAAAAATTACAAGAGTTTCTTCTCAAAATTATCAGTTAAAATCTTATTTATACATGATCACAAATTGCTGGATTTTACTATTCAAAACCCAAGCGATGCCCTTCTGACTAGGCATACAAGCTTCAGGATTGGCCAGCTAGTCTTGGACGGTCAGCAATGTTTAAGGTAGGGTAGTTTTATAGTAGCCTATATATATGGCTCCTGTCATCCTAATAGAACCTCATTAACATTTCAAAACTTTCTTATTAGTGAGCCCTAGAAATGCCGCGAAACCTACTTATGCGTAATAATTTGAAATCAAATACCCTACGATTATGAATTCATTTAATTCTAACAGGCTTCACCAAAATGATCTTACAGCTTTAGAGCTCTAAGGGCCTATTTGTTTGTAAGATTTAATCTAATAAGGTTAAAATTAAACTTAGATAAAGATGTTTTTTTATTGAAAGTTGTGAATGATATGAAATAAAATTAGTTATTATATTGAGATATGTGAGGGATGTAATATAAAGTTAGTTATTATGTTGGATATATGAGGGACGTGATATAAGTTAGTTAATATTTAGTAATATGTGTAGGATGTGAAATAAAGTTAATTTTTAATATTAAATTTTATGTGTGATGTGACATGCCAGTTTAAAATCAAACTAGGTTAATTTTTAACTGTCAAACAAATGGGGCCTAAAGTTTGAAGCTTCCCACAATAGCAATCCCCTGTGGTTTTCACTCCCTACCACAAAAATAACTTTTTTCAAATTACCGCACCTTAATGATGATTTAAGCGCTTCAAAAGAACCAAACTTGATTTATAACCTCATATAATTCCAAAAAATTCAAGCCTAAAACTGAAAAGAAACAAACAAAAACAAAATAATAGAGAGCAAGCTTATTCATCTAGTAAGGTCTCATAATATATATATAAGATGGTGTACATTATAGAAGAAGAAAGAACAAACCAGGCTTAGAAGCACATAAACAAGGCAAGCTGTTGAAGTCAAAATAAGAAAGCAACTCCACAAGGACACAAATAATGCTGTCGAACCAAGACTGACCGGCGTCTTAAAACCCCGTACAACACAATCTCTCCACCGCAACATCAGCCTAAAAATTAACTTCCCAAAGTTCATACTCCATCTTGAAACCTGCGGCGAATACCGGTCTATCAGAAAAACAAACCTTTCCCTGAAGCAACTGACGGCAACTTGGGTCCCCACAGTGGTCTGCTTCTGGAATTTTAACCACTTTAGTGCTCTTCTGAGAAATCCAACATCCCCCATAAATGTGAATTTTATCCACATAACAAGACTTCAAACTGATTGAAAGAAACAGGCTCCCACTGAAACAATATAATCTAGTAAGGGTTCCACCATAGTTAATGCCAAAACTCACTTTCGACAACAAAATCAAAAGGAAATCCGTACTAATCCTTCCAACGGTCAAACTAATTGGTCAACAATCTCATTAGAAACCGCTGGTAGCAGTCCATAGGGCAACAATCCAAGCAACTGCAACAGCGAGAATCCCAATATGGAAAGAATAAGCCTGGATCACCTTCCGTTTTTCATACGAGAACAAGAGGCTGGTGCTCTCTGGTGCGATAAGGGCGAGAGACCTTGTTGGCTTCAGACAACTATAACAGGTATTAATCGGATGCCCTAGAGAAGGCCTTGTCAGAACTTCACGCGAACCCGGAGAAACCCCAGCATTTGTTTTCAGGCACTGGTCGTGTGAGAGAAAGAGATGGCGGGGAGGGAGGGAGGGAAGTGAGTGCGGGTAAAAACTAGTTGCGTTAATACTACAGCAGCACGGGAACCTCACTTCAAAAAAGAAAAACAATAAATATTTTTTTAATGTTATATATATATAAAGAAATATTTACATACAGAACACTGAATTCATCACAAATTACGTATTTCACTATTTTTTAGTAAATATTGCACATATCACATTCTTTTTACATTTCTATTATTATAATATAAATGTAAAACCCATAAACAGAGTATGATATGTGTAATATTTACTAAAAGATAGTGAAATGTGTAATTTGTGATGAATTTAGTGTTCTGTATGTAAATCCCCCTAAAAAAAAAAGTAAATTACAACCAAGCTCGTGAGGTTGACCAGTGTTCACGCCGATCCATAAAATCTTAAACGTACTTTTTAAATTCTTTTACTTTTGAATTTTGCTCATATGAGCTCTCCTGTTACTGTGATTGTCAAATAGAATTGAAAAAATATAAATGCCTTCATTGATACATAAGTCCAACTCCTCTAGACATAATGACTTCATTACCAGAGATGAGCTTGTGGTAATGCCTAGATTAATTCAATCCAATGATCGGAAGCATTGTTAGCCCTAGTGTTTCCTAAGAGGGGGTGAACTAGAAATCTTAAAAATTAATTAAATTTATTTTAATACTAATAATTTTTTATGACTATTATATTTAGATTTATATCAATCTAAATTTTATAAACTAACAAATAGATAAGAAGATTCTGAAATACAACTAGAGGAGAAGACAGTGCAGAAATTGCAATGCAGTAAATGAGATTAACTAAAAATAATTGAGCGTACAGAAAAAATCAACTCTAGCAAAAACAATTAAGCTCAAAATACTTAGCTATTGAGATTTATTTTATTATAGTAATTTTAGTATGAAAATATTAAGATTTTGAGAGAAACTTAAATTCAATTTAGCATATAATATATTGATTTAGTTGAAAAAAGAGAAAAACGAAAAATAGAAATGCTCAAGGGATTTATAGCGGTTCGGCTCCCCGCGTAATCCACACTCCTTAAGTGGGAATTTATATTAAATCACATAAGCTTTTTACGAGAACCAAAACCGAATAAACCCAGTACAATCTCTACAATTTTTTAGAAACTAAAGCCGAGCAAACCTAAACTAGCCTCTACGCAAGGAGAAAAACAGACAAAAAAGAAGAAAAAAGTCGCTAGACTTGCTAACTTAGAATACAATTTGAATTAAGAAGAAAAATCACAATGATAAGTTTTATACATACAAGAGTTGCCAAATAAAAATCCATAGGCTTGAAGAGAATCAAGATTATACTGGGGAAAATAAGTGAGATCTTTGTAGAATGAAAAAGTAAATCTTAAAAACTAATAACTGATTAAAACTTAAGCTTTTTATTCAAGAAACAACTCAAGCGAAAAGAAAAAATCTGAAATTAAGCATAAAAATTTCAGCAATACAAAAGATGAAAGCTAAATAAGATTAAAAATATGTGCACCAAATAGCCTTGAATACCCTTAAGAAATCAAGAACTCTTTCTCCTATAGACCTCCTTAAAAAAATTTAAAATTGAGTACAAAGGAGAGTAAAGAATTAAAGAACATGTGATTACATGCCCCTTCTTTCTAATATTGTTTACTTCATTACATATAAGTATAGGCTCTGTTTGTTTGAAGGAAAAAAAAGATGATTTGAAAATTTTTTTGTGAAAGTTTTAGAAAAATGTGTATGATGTAAAATAAAATAAATTAGTTATATTAAAAATTATATTGAATGTGAAATAAAGTGATTAATTAATGTTGGAATTTGTGTAGGATTAGATATAAAATAATTTTAAAATTTTTTTTAATAAATTTAAAATTTTAATTATGACTAAAATAAATATTATTTTTAGTCAGTTGTAAAACAGAGTCATAGATATGAGTTAGTATGATGAGACAAATTCTTCTTCAATTATCGTTTTTCATATATAAATTTGAAAGTTCTCTGGTGAAACCCTAGCTCCGAGCAAGGTGAGTCGGTGACGATGTTGAGCTCTGCGCCCGTGCGACCCTTTTACCTTCTTCCCAAGTTCCTCGGGGAAACGCTCTGTTTTCCCCCGTCCGCTCGGAAAAACAGTCGCACTCTCTGTCCAACTTGTTCTTCACTTTTCACCGGCAACTCTACCGTATTGCGGTTCCCGGCGACAACGGATGGAAGAACTCGGGCTGCCGTTGGTGGAGATGAGTGTTCTTCGCTGGAATTCAAGGGAATGCCATTCCCAATATCAGGTGCGCCGCCGTGTTGACTTGATTTGGTGGCTTGTTTTTCGTGAATCATTATCGAGCAAGTCATTTTGATCTTTGGTGTTGATATCTTAATGAGTTTAGGTTCTGAGGATGCTTTGATGGGATTCATCGCTGGGAAAAGGAAGGCGACGGAGGTAGCTCATTCGTAGGTACTGGCCACCCGTTAATGTCTTTAATGCTTTACCAGTTATATTGGCAAGGTCACGATTTTTTGGTCTGTTGCCAAAAATAAGGAATTTTGCAAGACATCACCTTGAACAGTAAGTTCCTCGAATATTCACTGAATTTTTCATGCAAGATCAAGCTTGAATAGAGGATGTGTTGGGTAAGATGTTCACCATGGTCTTGCTCAAGTCATAGTAGGGAAGATTGTAACGATGTTCCTGTATCATGACTGAGATGCTCCTACATTTATTTCTCCAGCTTAAAACATTTCTTAATCTGCTGAAGAAAGGTGCAAGTACTCCTCAAGTAGGTCAGGATGAAGTTGCTAGAGCTCTTTAGAAGAAGTTGGATGATCAGAATGTATGGAAATGCAAACCAGGAAAATTGACCAAGTCCCAGATTTTCGTGTAACTTTCCCCTTGTTTTCCTTCTCGTTATCCATTGTTTGTTGTAAACCATTGTTGATGGACCTATATTCACTTATGCTCGAATGATTCTCATGTATACTTTTGTTATTGTGTTTGGAATTTATTCAATTTGTATCTTATATGTTATATTTCTTAGAATTGCATGTTGTTGGTGGATACTTGGAATATAGCTCAGTACTCTCCTGATTTCCATGACTTGTATTTGGAGTGTGTGTTACCTGTTGTGGATGTCCCTTAGCTTGTTTATAACTGTTGTATACTTGTATGATCCATTTGGTCACTAGAGTCAAAGTGCTGAAAATGATAAGCTGAAAACAAGTGGTTGTTTTCCCTGTTTTCACAGAAATTACTTATTCTCCTTGCAGTCACATATGGTTTGTGAGGCCATCATTCTCTAGCAAAATTAGGCCCTTGTGCACTTAGAACCTGACCATGTATGGCTGCTTAAAAAACTCAACCCACTTGGGTCTTCGCTCTTTATTGGGACTTACCTCTTCATGGGAGATGTCCCTTTCCAGAAGATTTTATCTTGTAAGTTTTAACTTTGTACTTTGATGCTTTAGCTTCTACTCCATCCATGCAAGTCTCTCCTACTATGTATAGGTAGGAGGACTCTATTGTATCAATGCATTTGTCCAAAGAGAAAAGAATACTGATTTGGAGACTCAACAGACTTGGCTAAAATTTCAGTTTTGGAGAACTTGGATAACATCTCTTTCTCTTAATCTCTCTGTATGCCCTTTCTTCTTTGGAGCATGCACTCCAATAATGAAGCCTCCTTCCATGCCTAAGTTCAAACCTTTCTCTTTTCTCACAGTTTCCTCTTTCTTAACTTCATTCAAAGCAATCAATTTAAGGGAAGAAGATGAGGAAAAGGATTGTATCTTAAGCTAAAGAGAAATATGGTGAATTCGTCCAGGATACATGTCAACCCAATTTAATGAGGAAAAATGGGGAAAAGGGTGAGAGAAGAACGAAGAGCTCCTTGTCCAAGACCCCAATGTAGTTGAGCTCTCTTTAGGAGGTTCCTAAAGGGCCTGAAGAGTTTTAGATTATGGATGTTTCTCCTTGTAAAATAAGATCGACCTCCCTTCTCCAATTAAGTTTTACCCTAGCTGCTCCCAAGATTTATGTTAAAAACCTTTGGTTCTGTTCAACATCTTAAAATTCAGTGTCATATAGCATTTTGTGCTTTTTCAGTATCTTTTGAGTTTTCATAAGAATTAGCTTAAAGTGCACAGCAAACATTTCTGATTTTCATAACGAACTTTTTAAAATCAAATGAAATTTCATGCTTGGGCATTTTGTGATTATTAAAGCAAATTTTATGATTTTATGGTTAAATTTGTGAAGTAAATTTTTACATCTACCCCACCATCCTCATTTTTAGCTCTTGCCCATTCTGTGGTCAAATAACTACAAAATCTGATGTAATATTGTTGTCCTAGAATTTGTAGGTGAATATGAATAGTTTGTTTTGAAGCATTTAGCAAAGTTAGAAAGATAAAAACAGAAGCAGAATGACCGGTTATCTCCCAGGATAAGAAATTCCTTGGAACTTTTCTTGCAGAGTAGTGCTAAATTTTGAATGTCATAATGTATCCCATATTTAAAGTCAATAAGCTTTTGCTACAATACATTTATAGTCCCCACTTGTATGGGATATGATTATTATATATGACCGTGACTCTTGCACTCTAGGGCTTGTTTGGCATGGAGTGCTTTTGGCTTTGGAGGATGGCTTTCTAGGCTTTTTTTTAAAATTTGTATGGCAAGAAATAAAGTTAGTTATGTTAATAGTTGTATAGGATGGGAAATAAGATTGATTGATGTATTAAGAATTGTATAGGAGAAAATAAAGTGATGTTTAAATGTTAAAATTTTTATAAGATGAGATATAAAATATTTTTATATATTTTTAATTTTTAAAAAAACTTGGTTATCGATTTGGCCTTTTTGGCTTTTGGCCGAATTGGTTAGGGATTGTTGTTTTAGATAAAACTGAATGAAAAAAAAAATCCATGTAAATGATCATAACTAGTTTGGGATTAAGGTTTTGTTGTTGTTTGCATTTGTCTCCTTCTCTTTCTCCTCTCTATCTAACATGATAATAAGATCTAGTATTCTGATTCAGTAAAATGCCACATCAAGTTGTGTATAAGTTTTGCATGCTATTCTCTACTGAAGTTGTTTTCTCATAAATAGTATAGTGGTGGCTGCAAATTTTGTTTTTTTTTTGGGTGTTTAGGGAGGCCAATTCACTGGAAGCATTGTGATATGTCTTTAAGGGCTATTTATTTATTTTATTGTATTTTTAAAGTTTCCATTTTGGATTCAGTGTCTGGAAGAATTTCATTCGTGGTGGAGATGTAGTAGTTGATGCTACATGTGGTAATGGCTATGATACTTTGGCAATGCTCAAACTGATAGCTGATGAATCAGGCAGTGGCAGTGTTTATGGACTGGATATTCAGAAATCTGCACTAGAAAATGCTGCATGGCTATTGAGACAATATGTTAATGAAAGTGAGGTACCAACGTAACTAGGGCTGACATTATGTTTTAAACTTAAATTTGTTCTATAATTGCTGTAATTTTACTCAATTTGAAATAGAATCAATTTCCTTATAACTCATAGTGAATTTACTTGATATGACTTTGGTTCAACTCAAAATCAACTCAATATATCCAAGTCCATATGCAATTTGTATTTATATAACATTAAGTACAAGATGGTTACATTTACATGAATGTAATGTGGATATCTTTGTTAGAATTTGTGTGGAAGAACTTAAGTTATATAAACAACTGTGTTTAACATATATTACTTTAGATTCAAGTAACAATATTTTAAAAAAATAGTAGGCAATTTGCATTTAGGTCCCTAAGATTTGGATCTGATTGCACTTAGGTCTCAAAAATTTGAATTGACTTGTTGCAAGTTTTCTTCTTGAATAACCATTGTGTTGGGTTTTCTTGATTCCTAGCCATGTATCAGATGAGGTTTTATTTGAGATCGAGCCCCAACCTCAGTTTTGTGGTCAAACATCGATGTCTATTGAGGCTTGACATCTGACACCCAATGAGGATATGCTCAAGGTCATGCCATGAGCTTTGCTTTTAGGTCAGATCTTCATGAATAATAGGGCACGAGATTTGATGATCAACAAGTTTAAGCCCGAAGTCAAAAACCTTGCCTTGATTCACTAGTCAAACCTCGATGGAAGTTGAGGTTGATGCTACAAAGTCAAAGCTATATTCCTCCTATAAATAACTGTTCCAACGCCTTCATCAACAAGAAATGATCAGGGTTGTTCATGTAAAATTGCCTTAGATCGGATGTCCTGAGTGGGTTATCCATTCAGAATATGCATTTTCTATGACACATGATTCCACTGTCTGATCATAAGATTGGACAGTCTAATCAAAACAGTGCAAGCCAAAACTGTCATGAATTGTCCCTTCTGATTAGATGATCAGACAGCCCGATCAGTTTAATCGCCACGATTAGACCAGCAAATCGTCACAACTAGCATCCAATAAAGTATTTGGTATGACCCCTCAAATTTCTATCCAGTGCTTCTGATGTGGGATAAGACAGTTTGATTGTATTCCCTCAAATACAACTAAAATACTTTATTAGATAAGCACTCTCATACTCAAAATACATAGAAATTCTCACGACATAATCAACGCAACATAAAACAAAGTAGCAAAAATTAAAGAAATGGAGGAGCTCCTAGTCGATCTTGATTTCTCAACTGATGCCTCTAATGATGTCGATCATGGGGTGTCAAGGTTGTCCCTTCGTCACAAAGACTAGTGTTACATTAATCTTGAAGGTTTCAGCTTACTAAATGGACTATATTTAGAATAAAGATATTGTTACCTTTCCACATTTTGAAAAATTCACGTGCTCAACCATGTGACCTAGTATGATAAAATTAAATAATTTTTAACTTGAAGGACCAAAATAAGATTTCAGACCTTTGGGAGCTTCAGGCAACAAAAACACTGTTTGGGTTCTAGCTGCATTGACTTCTATTTTTAGGACCTTTTTGTAAGGTTCTGAGGTCCTCATGGTCCTTGATACAAATAACTCTACATACAATATACAAAAGTCATGTTTTGTCCAAAATTAGCTCGAAGCATCTCTAAAATTTACTTGAAATTGTAAACTTTTGATTTCAAGTTGAGGTCAATTAGCTCGAACTCGATTTGATGCCACCCCAACTTTTAACTATGAACTGTTTTGCTAATTTCTACTAGTCACTTTTGATGTTTCTCAATGAATTTGTCCAGATTTAGTCCCTTCTGGCTGTTCTATGAACTATTATCTTTATATAGCTTGCTTGCATATTTTTTTTCGGCAATTTCCAGAGGTAAACCTTCAATATGCTGTTATATTTTGTTGTTGCAGAGAAAGTTGGTTGAGCTTTCCTTGCTTTGTCACAGCAGGATGGAGGAAATCGTACCAAAAAAGACCCCTGTTAGGTACTTGTTAAACTGATTTTTTTTTTTTTTCAGTTCTTCAGCTATCTTAATTGAATTAATATTAGAGAAGTGGGTTTTAGGACATGGAATATGGAAAGGCAACACCATAAGTCGACTGAGAATTGATTCCCACAGTATTAGTTTAGTGGAAATTGTCTTGCACCTTTATAGGTTGGGAAATTTACATGTATTTGTTAGTTAAATACTTAATTGATCTATTACAAAGTCTTGTTTTGATATTCTATATGCCAAAAAAAAATCTCAAATGTAATAGAAATGTTACCTTGATTATTAGCTTCTGGAAATATTTCTTTTAGTACCTAATTCTCATATATCACTTTCATGAATCATAAATAAAACAAAAATATAGCCAGAAAAAATCTATTTACAGAACAAAATAATATAACTGTGGCATTGATTAAAAATTTAATCCAGCTGAGTTTGATGTTAGCTAATCAAATTGTAACAGAGAATATAAATTGACATTTTTCTATATTTATAATTTTTCCAATGACATATGCAAATAGTATGATTTGCAAAGGCCCTGTTTGTTTAGCCAAATTAAAATTAATCAAATTAATTTTAACTAGATATATTACATCACATATAAAATTCAATATTAAAAATTAACTGTCTTACATCATACACATAATTTTAAATAAAAAATAATTTTATTTCATATTCTACATGCATACCTAAATAATATATACATCATCTTTGTCATATTTCAATATAATAATTAATTTTATTTCACATCATTCACAATTTTCAATAAAAACATATCTTCATCTAAATGTAATTTTAATTGGCAAAGAAACAGGTCCGGGAGTTAATGATTCTAATCTCTTAC
Organism: Apostasia shenzhenica; assembly: GCA_002786265.1. Lineage (NCBI taxonomy): Eukaryota > Viridiplantae > Streptophyta > Magnoliopsida > Asparagales > Orchidaceae > Apostasia > Apostasia shenzhenica. The sequence goes on from KZ454794.1 coordinate 12,535, forward strand.
AGGCTCATAGCTTTCAATTTGGGATATCTTCCTGGAGGAGATAAAACCATTATCACAAAACCACATACAACTTTGTTGGCATTACAGGCTGCAAGCAGGATATTAAGGTCTGAAGGACTTATGAGTATAGTTGTTTATGTTGGACATCCAGGTGGAAGGTATGAATTGTTAGTTTTTACTTTTGGAAATTATAGTCTCTATCAAAGTTTAAGATACTCACGCACTTAATTTGCCATCAAGAATTAGGAACCTGCTTTTTCCTATATCAAAAGGATCATAAATAATTAGAATTGACTTATTAGCATTTTTATCCTTCACTCATGCACTTAATTAGAAGCTGAGCAGAATTGCCATCATTATTAGCATTTTTATCCTTTACCCTACTAAATTAAATTGCTTACCAGCTCACTATGGGTAACTAGCTCCAGGATTGGATCCAAAAAAAAGGCTTTTTAATTGACTTGGAAATTGAAATAAACAATGTGATTGGTGCTGATTCTGGTTGAAGACTTGGAATTCTGCTCAGCTTCAATCTCTTTTTTGATTTGGCTCAAAATTTATTGTTTCTTAATCGAACATAAGTAGAATATTGAGAGAGCTAGTTCCAATCAAAATTTGAGGCAGCCAGTAGAAGCATGAGATCAGCTCAAACCTAGGATTTGAGCAAGGTCTCCTGATTGAACTTGAATTTGATTTGGCTTTCAGGAGGGAGGGTACAATTCGAGATTCAAGGTCCTGCTCCAGTCTAGTACACTAACAACAAACTAAGCCTGTTCCAATGGAAGAGGTCCCCAAAGGTAGCTGCAGCATATTTTTCACATTTTAAGCCGATGACTAGGGTTGTTAGCGGAACAGTTTTAGAAGATTGAGACAGCGAGCTCTAATCATTGTTTGAGACAGCTACTATTGGTTTGAAATCGTCTCAAACCACAGTTTCAGCTAGGGGACCGATTTGTTTTAGAATCTAAGCAAGTCTTTAGTGTGAAATTTCTCATGTAGGATGGGCTGGGTTGGGACTTATTTAGTCATGGGTTTAGTTTAGAGGATGTATGATTTTGCGTTACTTAGATATCAATGTTATCCGGATATCATCTTTAAATTATTATTTTTTAGTTTAATACTATTATATTAAAAGATAATAAAAAATTAATTCAACCTCATCTCCCTTTATTACAAATAGGATTGTCAATTTTCGGTGATCTCATTTTAGAATGATAATCCTGTAATTTTTTATAATGTTATTTTAATATATCATCGAACCAAACAATCAACATATCATTACAAAAACATTGAACTAAATACCCCTTGGTCTCATCTTTGATATCACATCAAGTCTTACTTGATATTCTCAATTATTATTATGTAGCAATTTTTCTTTTAAGATCTAATTCATACTCAAAATTCATCAAACTTAATTTGGCCAGCAAGTGAGGCTAGCCTTGTTTGGCATGAGCCCAAAAATGGGCAAAAATATATATTAATAATATTTTAAATTTATTATAAATTTTAATAATAACTTTATTTCACATCCAACACAAATTCCAATCTTAAAAATCAACTTTATTTCACACCCAACACAAATTCCAACTTTAAAATCAACTTTATTTCACATCCTACACACCTCCCAATATTAAAATAAATTTCTTTCCCATCAACTCTATAAAATAAATTATTTTCTCTTTCCTTACCTAAATTCATCCTCCAACCAAACAAGCCCCAATCCTAAATTTAACTCCAAGTTTAATTTTGCCCTCTTCATAAAATTTAAAACTAAGCTTCTGTGTTGTTATTTCTTTCCAGGGAAGAATTGGAAACAGTCCTTTCATTCTCGTCTAGCTTGCCTGATGAGAGCTGGGTCAGCTTCAAGTTTGAATCTGTAAGCAGATCAAATGGGCCTGTTCTTGTCTTCATATTCAAGAAGTAAATTTGCTTGCTTGAAAATTTTTTTTTTTAAGTGCTGTATTGAAAAATGTGTGGCACAGTTTATCTTTCAATTTCTTTTATATTTTGAAAATTAAAAGGTTGCTATCTTCACTATTAGTAATTCTAGATGGTTGGGTTATATTCTTAAATAGTTCTTATTTTAGTTTTAAAAAATTTAATAGAAACATTTGTTGTTCTTCTTTCTTCTTCCCTTTCATTATTCTCCCTTCTACATCAATTTAGTATTACTGTTCAAATCCATCGATTGACTACATAGCTTTTTCTCACATAAAACAAACAATTGCATGCAGCCCATCACTCATTGCTACTCCAAGCCACTCAACACAACAATGGCCATCTTAGAAGTAGTCTGCCACTATTCATACTCACGATTAGCCTTATGCCATCGCCCCCAAATGAAGAGTTGATACAGTCAATTAGTTCACGAGCTAGAACAAGTTTTTGATTATAGTTACTTTTGCTTCAGCTTAATTGGATTCACTTATTTTCACTTAATGTTGAGGACAGCAGTAAAATAACAAAAACAGATTGTGGAGTAGATGTGATTCTGAATATGATGTCACTCATCCCAACTATCACCTTGAAAATTCTGATAGTTTTCCTGATGATGTAGGATAAGAAAATTCTCTGACATCAACAGATTTACAGATTAGAGTTGTTTACAGGCACCTTTCCTTTATCATTAGCAATATCATCACCATCATTCTTCAGTTTAGAAGTTGAGGGAGTTTGATTGGATCTCTACCAAACCTTCTAGTAGGTGGAGCCCTAAAGATACTACTTTAAGTCTAGGGCACATTAACCTTTATTGATAATCTTCCTCTGAGTGCCTGGCCTAAAAAATTTTAATTTTCGAGAGTGTACGGACCTTTATTATTCAAAAAGTTTTTCCCGGGCATCATTTTGAATGTTGTATCAGACAAACAACTCATTGAATTGACTCGTAATTTTTTGAAGATCGAACTACCTGGGAAAAATTTCAAAAAAAGTTAATGACTAATGTTAACCAAGGGTTTTGATGAAAAAGAGAAGAATTCCTTTTCAAGGGGAATGAAAAGGGGAAGAATTCTGCTAGTCACAGGAATTCCTCTTCCCTTTTACTAGTGTTAATCAAGGGTTTTGATGTTTGACAAGAGTTAATGACTAAAGAGCATCAAGTTGAATTGCGTAGGCATTCAACAAAAAGCTTGGAATTTCATTGACTCGTATAAAAATTGTTATTAGAAAAGCTCGGAGTTGATGACAAAAGTATTGGAGTCATCAAGATGAGATGATTTTTCAAAGACCAATTTGCTCGAGATATGGTTATCTTTTGGGTTTATTTTGACTAGACTTTGTCGTGAGGATTGGGTTTGTGGACTTGAGAGAAATTTATATAAGTTTTTTAATTATTTTTTTAAGGGAAAGATTTCCTTTTTCTTTTTTGTTGTTTTGACGAAAAAGGAAGCTAAGTTGTAAATCTTTATGATGACATGTTGAAACTCTTCATTTTTATATTTACCAGAGGGGAGAAGATTTACCATTTAAGTTAAATTATTTTTAGGGCAAATTTTACTCAGGTCCCTGAGTTTAAGAATTATTATCATACAGGTCCACGTTCTTTAAATCTACCATCGGGGTCCTTAGATTTTCAAAAATTATCGTCTGGGTCTTTTTTTTATTTTTTTATTATAAAAAAATATAAAAATTATCATTATACCCTTACCCTCCCTCTCTCCGCCAGATCCGGCAGCCGCGCCGCCTCAGGCGGCCTCGCGCGGCCAAACGACACCGCCGGCGGCCTCGTGTGATCTCGCGAGGCTGTCGGGCCTCCCAGCATCGCGAAGCGGCCACGCTACGCCGACTGCTCGGCAGCCGGAGGCTGCGCGACGCAGCC